>APFE030814641.1:10485-92300 GCA_000404065.3 Pinus taeda | reverse complement strand
GAGGCTCAAATTGAGCTCACTGTTGTAAAAACTATGCTTGAAGACATAATAGAGAGGCCACCACTGAAGGTTGGACCAAGAGATGTAGCCCAGGAGTATTGGGTGAACTCCTCATTAAATTTGTTGTGTTATGTGTTGTCTATTATGTTTTGTTTACTGCTTCATCGTCTGTGTATTTCGCAATCTTATTGATCCATTGCATAAAATAACATAGACAAATCCATGCACATGAGTCTGTAATACCTTATTAATTGTCTTAGATCTCATTATCAGATCAATATAATTGTTGATTAAATGTGTGGCTAAATGATTGTTTATTGCATGGTACATAATGACTTTTTATTGCGGGATTTATGCTAGTTAATATGCATATAATTTAATGAATTACTTCTAGCTACAAGTGCATTCACCATGGAAAAATTGGTATAGCTAAATTGAAAAATACATAAGGTATTAAATGGTTGCAAAGGAGAATTTGTAGGAGGTGTGGTCACAGGGGCCTTGGAAATGAGTCGGGTTTGGAATTGTACCAAGGTTTGATGCTTCCATTGATAAATTGGCAATACTCAGTTATGGTTGTGTGGTAGCGTTTCCCAGCAGGGGGTTGGGGATATTACATGTTGTTGTGCTATAACAATTCCATGGTTAGTGTCTTAATAATAACCAAGAACCTCTATATATGACATATTGGCATTTAATGAGTTGAACGTGCATATTATAGGTTGTTGTGGATCTTTGTATGTTTTACTAGTCATTATCCTTCTTACTCATGAAATAACATGAGTGATGTATTTTTCATTAATATATATGCATGATTCAGTAATTCAGTGGTAGAGTTCATAAAGTGTTGTTTGCTAAGGAATGGCTCATTATGTAAATTTCCTAAGTGGCAGGTTGATTTAAAGTCCTTAAAAATGGGTTTAATCTTTGATTTTATATTTGAAGAATGACATGTTTTAAGTTGGGAAATGAATTTACCTATGTTTAAGTGTAATCTTTGTGAGACCAAGTTCTTAATCCCTTATCGGACCCCTGCCAACAGTTGCAAAAGACCCAGATAGTCATCCTACATTATATGGCATATTTATTCATTTTTATAGTTTGTTATAGTCCACATCTACAGTTATCTGGGAGTTCAGAAGTGAATAGCTATAATCATATTCGTAGCAGGCCTAGACCGGACCAAGGAAATTCGCTATATATATATAAAGTATGGTTGTTGAGGAAATGATGGGTTGAAATGGGGCAAGGCCTTTTGAGGTTTATATTCATATAAATAAATGGAACGTGTGTGCGTGATAGATGGCCTATCTATTAATTGACGGGGCCACACTATCCATTTAGCACCTAGCACCATCATGCCCTTCCCAGGATTGGTTGCAATAGTGATGACACACTTACGTGGCCAGTCACACGAGATTCATTATTACATGGAAAACCTTGCAGTGATGTGGATGTCACATGGATTTTGATGTGTAAGCCCTACTAAAGTGACAAACCTAGAGAGTGACACATGATAGGGTGATTTGGATCTTTTGGGAGGTTAAAATGCTCTTTTATGGGAACACAAGGAAACTTCTAAGGTTTCCACGTGTTGCAATGATGCTATGTTGATGTCACACACTACACCAAGATTGAATGGTTATAAGTTGTGTTTTGGGTGCATTACGCACAAAGCGTGTTAGTGCATTGACACGGAGACCACATGGATTTTATAGCCAACATGGTAGAGCCACTCAACACCACTTGGCATCATGTGTTGACTTGGCAAGATTTTTAATGAAGACAACTTTGAAGGGGAATAACTTTTGATCTAGATATCAAATCGAGATCAATTCTATATCACCAAAAATCTCTCAACAAACTGGTGGTGATGGTGGTGTTTCTTTTGGATTCTAAGGAAGTTGAATTTTTTGGATTTTTATGACGTCGTCTTCATAACAGATTATGAATATCAGGTTATTTGCGTGGTAACACCTTCCACTACCCGAGTATGACCCGAGTGTTGAAAAATTGAGTAGTTGTGGTTGGTATTTTTCATTGGCAAGCAAAGGATAAAATTCAAAAAATGAATTTTGACAAAGTCATCATCATATTCTTCAAGTCGACCCCACATGTGCTAATTATCCCTCCTCACACACATATAAATATGGCATCGTTGGGATTCATTGGAGCATCGTCACACAACAAAATTAGATTTGCAATTTTAGAGAGACACCACACGTGTGAAGGAGAGAGGAAGCTTCTTTTGACCAGTGTTGACTATATTCTTTGGATTTTTTTTTTACTTTCTTTGAATTGGTAAATGCGACATCTATTTGATTGAGGTTTTGAATATCTTGGAGGAATGAAAACTGTAGAGACATATTGACTTTGTTTAACTAAGATTTCATCTATATTTTGTCTCATTTACCAACATTGAACGTATGCATTTACTGCTTGACCAAAAAATTTGACTAGTTATATGATTGTTTTCTGAGGCTACCTCAGGACGAATTTTGGCCCTTTATTCAGCCACCCCAGCACTGAAATTTGACCTGTCTGTGCAAACTATAATTGTTTACTAGAGTTGACTTTTCTCTCTCTCAATTGACTGATTTTGACAGGAACACTATTGAGTTTAAGTTTGAATCTTGTTGGATTATTATTTGATGTATTATTGATGAACAAAATCTCTCTCATAAGGAAAGAATTGGCTGGATTTTTCCCTTGTGGGTTTTTCCCTGGCTGCGAGGCTAATTCTTGGGGTCTCTTGTCTACTATTTACTATTCACTATGATCTCTATATTTCTCTATTGATGAAATGAATGGTTGAAGTTTTTCATGTATACCTATTTAATGATTGGAATATAAAGTAAGGATTGGTTATATCATTAGAAGTAGTTATCAATTGTTAAAACTAATCCAGTGTCAATTGCACTAGGAAATCAACATGGTATCAAAGCTTTCATGAAGGAAAAAAAATAGCCATGAGATCGCCTTGAAGGGCATGAAGAAACACTCTATAAGAGTTCTGGATTTTTCTTTCTATTTTGACTAGAAATATTCATAATGAATACTTACATGAAGACTAAAATAAATCTTGAAGGAGCTATTAATTATAGTACATGGAAGGCTAGGGTTGAAATAATACTTGAAAGAAACAAATTCTTGGGAATTGTTACAGGTAAAGTTATTGAACCATTTGATCAAGCAGGAAAGGAGAAGTTTCATGAAGATGACATATTGGAAAGAATCATCATCTTAGACTTTGTTAGGGATCATTTGATTCCATATATTATTGAGCATAAAACTTCCAAGACTATGTATGATGCCATTGTTGGATTGTACACTATCAACTATGTCAATCAATCCATAATCTAAGAGGTCAACTTCACAATATCAAGATGACAAAGAATGAAACAGTGGCATTATACTTCATCAAAATTAATTCAAATCAACTCAAATACATTAATGAATAATTCTTCGACAAAGAATCGATAGTTATTTCCATGGATGGTTTTCCTCGATCTTGGGATTCTTTCGTATCAAGAATTAGTGCAAGAGATTATGCACCTCCTTTTGAAAAGCTATGGGAAACCTATACTTAAGAAGAATCAAGACTCCTTTCTAAAGGCGACATTGAAGATCCTATTGCAGGGAATTGAGGTCAAGCAAATACCCTCTCAAGTTTTCCTAGAAACTTGAGATAGACAGGGTAAGGGATAGATTTTTCTTAGGCTAACACTTTCAGTAATACAATAAGTAAAGTAGTGATTGACAAGATCAGAGGAAGTTGAACTTGTGATTCCTCACATGCAGATCCCTTGGAGTTATCAGTGTAGCCAGGAAGCACTCGTAGCTAGCTCCAACAGTTGGTCTTGCACACAAATTAGAATAGAGAAAACTATCACATCATCATAATCTCGATAATCAAAACCATAAGAGATGAACAACTAAAAATTACTAAATGAATCAATACAAGCCAAACTTCCAATAAATCATTAGTTAAACATAAGAAGTAACCATTACACAACAATTTTGGAAGGAATAACAATCGATCTATATTAATGAATGGGAAGAAGATTACAACCAATAGAATTTGTAGTAGCACCTCCTCCAACTCCTAGCTCTAATACTCTATCTCAATGAAGATCTTGACAACATAACAATGTAATGAATTTTGATCCCTTTCTCAATGGCCAAGCCTTCAATTTATAGGAAAAATGGAGGCTATGAAGACTATCAGTTTCTCTCTAGTGCAATTTGGGAAAAAGCTTTGGGGGGATGATGTTTCCTAGTGTTTTAATGATTTTATCCGCTTTATAGTGCTTTAAATATTTTATCCGCTTTTATGTGATTTAAAGCTTTTATCTGCTTTATTTGTTAATAGGAAAAAGCTATAGATGAGAAAAGTGTAATCATATTCCACATTTTAAGAGTTTCCTTAAGTAAACAAGAGTGTAATAGTGAGTTAACTCGAGATTTTTTCCTTGTGACTAAACGAGAATTTGGTAACATAGATTAGATGAAGAGACAAATCATTATAGACTAGGATACCATTGTCCTCATGGTACATAACTTGTGTTATAGTCTTAAATAGGCTAGGAAAATGGGTGTTTTTAAACCAAAAGCATAGTGATCTCCTCTAATATGATGATAAGGTATTTTCAAGTATAACAGATGCCCCCTAAAGTGTGGGGTCAAAGAAGAACGTGATGGTCGAAATACTTTATGAAATAGTTGGTGAGAGAGAGTAATTAGAAGGAGGTATGTAAGCAACAAACATATGTCGGAAATAAATCATATCCTGAGTCGAGCATACCTATGCTCAACAACTAAAGCATAACAATACATTGTGGATCCATAACAGATCAAGTCTATAAGTACACTTGTAGAAATTGTCGATTTTAAGTATTGATTTTTTTAATATTAAAGCATCTAGGGTTTTTAAACCCTAGCAAAGTTTTGAACAAGAAATATCTAGGGTTTGTGGACAAAACCCTAGGAGTGATCATTTCTGCTAAAAGGAGAAACCCTAGTTTATTCAAGGAGGATATAACATCATTATGGTGCTTAGGATGAGGATGATGAAATTTCAAGATGTATGTGAGATGTATAATATTAAGAGGGAGCTAACTTTTCTCAAAAGATAAATATTTTATATATTTCCTCTTTGACTAAAACTATTGTTATTATATTTGATTTTGGTTAGTCTCTTGTCTATTATCCTTTGATTAATTTTAATTATCATTCTCCCATGACCTACTACTGAGGATTGAAGGTCAATGGAAAGGACTTCCTAGACTTTGGAATCATGTGGAAGAAGTGGAAGAACAAAGTAAAGCAAGAGGATTTTCCAGAATTTCTACTAGAAATATATTGTACCAGATATGACCCAAGTTAAAAGGGAGTGGGTTGTTGAAGTATGTCTTGATGGTGCCAAAGAGAATTCAAGATCTAGCATGTAGTAAATGGAAACATGGAAGCAAGGTTTGAGAATATTCTCCCAGAAAGAGGGAGAGGATCATATCAATAATTTTACTTTAGTTGTAAAAGTTGCCTCTAGTTTTTAAGAGCATGAAAATAAGCCTCATGATTGAAGAAGACTTTATACTTTGGGCTTGGTTGAATGGATCAAGGATGATCCTATATGATTTGTCTCTGATGAAACAAAGACTTGTGTCAGAGGGAGAAGCTGTGGAGAAGGTATTTCTTTCAGAGGGAGCAATTAGCAAGCCCTATTGTTGACCTTGGACTTGATGCCAAATTCTTGAACTGTCAGTGTGAGAGGGAGCACCCAGTTAGGGTGACCTGAAAAAGAATATATGATGATGGATCATGTAAAGTTGAAAAAAGTTCATCAAGATATTGCTTCAGTTTGGGGTCTATTATAATTTCTTCGATGAGCATGAAGCAGTATGGCAGATATTGAGTATATTGCAACTAAACTGGCAAGTCGAGAAGCAGTATAGCTTCAATGGATATTTGCAGCTTGTTTTCAAGTGCATATAATGACCATAATGACATACATGGTGCAGAAAGCAGAAATGAAGCTTGAATATATTTCCATTGATGAGCAGATAATCGATATGCTAATGAAGCATTATTTTATAAGGAAGTTGTGTACTTATGAGATAAGCTTGAACTTATGGAGAATGTCTCTCTGATTGAGAGGGAGTAATGATTGCATCATGGATATGGTTTCTCCCTGTGTCATGTACTTTGACCATAATTAGGGATGTTATCCCAGTGTCAACTACATTGACCAGAATTAGGGAAAATGGTTTGACAGATTATATAGCATCATGGACTGACATTCTTCATGTGTCATGTACTCTAATCGAAATTAGGGATGTTGTGCCTATATCAAGTACATTGACCTGAATTAGGAAGAATGGTTCAATGGACTGACATTTTCATGTGTCATTGTATAGTGACCTAATTAGGGTTGTAGTCCCATTGTCACTTTGACCTATGTATAAAAATGGTTCAATAGAGGACAGTTATTCTCCATGTGTCTTTGTATAGTGACCTAATTAGGAATGTTGTCTCTATGTCACTTTGACCTAGATTAGAGAGAATTTTTCCTAGAGGTTGTAGCCTCCTAGCATTGTGCTTTGATCTCTTTCTAGATTGAGCTTGGTTTAGAATTGTGCCTTGATCTCTTTCTAAAGTGAGCTTGTTTTGGCATTATGCTCCAATCTCTTTCTAGAGTGAGATTGTTTGTTGAGGCCTCTTGGTGAATACCAAATGATGCATATGTGCCATACTTCAGGGGTACTAATTGGAGTATGGAAATGTGGTTGATGCTCAAATTATGATATTGATGATGATGTGTATCTTAATCTTATGTCTACCATATGTCACATTTGTTGACCTGGTTATGGTAACTTGTATTACCATGTGTAACAATTGTCGACCTAATTATGCTACTTGGATATGTTATAACCTTTTCATAGACAAATTTTGTCAACATGAGAACATCTAGATAGTCATTATCAATACCTACCTAGTTAAGACAGAGTGTTGGTTTTGCCACTATTGTTGAAATGTGGTTGTCATTGATGTCAACCCAAGCAGCACCAGAAGATTTCCTTCCTTTGTTGACCAAAATGACATGGAAAATCATAGTTTCTCAAGTCTATACCATCTTTGTTGGATTATCCTTGTCAAGTCGATTCCAGTGGTATATGGCATGCCATGAGAGCTTTCATAGTTTGATAAATATCCTTGTTTGAATTTGAATCCCCAACTTGTGGCCAAAAACTCCAAAGGTTGATGATGTGGTAGCTCTTCTTTGGCAAAGGCAAATAGCTTCTCACCAAGAATTAAAATATTTTTTCTTATGGAAAAAGGTTGATTATGAAAAATTGTTTTAAAATTAAGGGAATGTGAGGGTTTTGGTTCTCAAAACATTTAAATTCCAAAATTCAAATAACCCTCAACTTCTGGCTGGCCTCACCAAGAAGGGGTTTTCCTCCAATAATTTTAATTTGTAAACGATGGTTTGCCTCAAAAACATTAAGTCCACTACCCTCATATGTGCCCCTCAAAAACTATGTAATGGTATTTGATCAACTCTCCAAGGCATGCATTTTGAACATAGATCATAAGGCCTGTAAGCTCTAAAATTATCTCGACCCTGTGGAGAACTATCACATCTAACGAGAGGTTATTTGAGAGATTTTGTATTTGGTTTTTGGGATATGGTTATGGGATTTGTTGGTTTTTCTTGTAGGAATAAGGGTTATGTTTGAGTTTCAACCATATTTAGGGAAATATTTTTGTGCATGAGGGTTTCATTCATTTATATTTGTGGCTCCTTAGAACCAACGAAGAAGCATGACAGATGTTGCTCCATATTTGATTGAAATCTAAAGCAATTTTTGTAGGATATCATTTTTCAATTTTTTGCAAAGTGGTCTGCATCATCCTTGAATACGTTATAGAAAAGACTCATCAATTTCATACTATTAAGAGCATGCAAGTGTGACACTTGTGAGATATTATTTCTAGAAACTCTCAACCTAGGGAAACTTCTAAGACCTTATATTAATCTCAATCCCAAGGCACAACAGTGAGGGTTTTGTTTGTTGATATATTATGATCACTCCAAGGCAGAGAATGAGGGAAGTTTTAAGCGACCTCATCCTAGTGGAATTAAATTCTTGTGATAGTGGCACATCACTTATTGATTTGCAAAGAAAATTGCAAGGATTCTGGTTACTCAAACAATACACAGATGTAGTTATCACTCCTGCAATTATTGATTCCTGTAGCCACAATAGTATTTCTCTTGTTGAACTTTCATATGGCACCATCCTAAGCTTGAATCACCTATAAACAAGGACAAAGTTTAGTACATGAGGGTTTCATGGTGGTATAATATGTCTCCTTGCATAAATTTTGTGGCCCTAACTCTTATATTTGTAAAGGCTTATTATGAACTATTTAGACCTCAATCTAGGGAAATTCTATTACATTTTTCTCATTAATAGTTGTATATCTATTAAAGATCATACATCGACACGGTCTTGATAAACCAATTTGGTTAAATCTTATGTTAAAACTGTTATGCATGATTTATGATTGCGGATAGAAATATCTCCCCTAGGTTTGGGTGGCTAACCTAGAACAACAAAATGACAAAGGACCCACTATTTTCCTTAAAATAAATAAATGAGGGGAAGAAACCTACTTGGAATTTTTCATATGTTTCGCTCCTTCTTTTGGCGTGAATGCTCCAATCATAGCTCTAGCTACCAAAATAGAACTTGCACAACCAGACAACACAAGCCAAGAAACTACGATATCTATGTAGCATCATCTATCAACTTCATTCAACAGATCGACATGGTATTGAAATATATGAAATAATGACATCACATATAGGAAAACAAAATAACTCTTTGTATTGATATAAATGGAGTGAGTTACAACCATAAATAGGTGTCGATCTTGTAGAAGAGATCCTCCAAGTTGTTGACTTGTCATTCCTTTGTCACAAAGTGTACCTCCAATCATCCTAAATGCATGAAAGGATAAATCTCACAACAGCAACGTAAGGGTAGAATCACTCTCCAAAATCCAACCCCTTGTATATGGAAGGTTGTAAATATACAAACGAGTGAGCTAAGTTGGGATTTCTTATCTTTTTACCAATCTTGGGATTGAGATCCACTCTTTATGGGAGGATGAGATATAAGGATAAGGGATGGAAACTCCAAGGTAGGATAGGATAGGATTCAAAATTTTTATCTGAGGTAAACGGTTACAACAGATCCTGGAAGCTTCTGGAAATGGAGGCTTTTGGATTCTCTCCATTTTACTAAATCTCTAGAACCAACGCAGGTGAAAAGAGAGCAATGTGTAGGTGATCAACGTAGGCCATAGTGGAGCAACCTGTAGGTGAATGTTGTCCAGCAAGAGGTCAGGGTGTGTTGGTCCTAAAATTGGCTCAGATGGTGCTATTCAGGGCAGAAACTGTGGGGAATGAGAGAGTCATGCATAGGACTTTGTGCAATGATGATGAAAAGGGGGAATAGGATTGATCCCATTAGGAGGTTGATTGATTAGGTGTGACAAAATATCCTATAACAAGTACTATAATAAAGGTGGTTGAGGATTTTTCACATAAATATGTTGGTCTACAGCAAGAAATAGGGTTAAATGTATGCAGTAAGGGCTTCATCATCTTCAATAGTCATCTTTAGCAATGTTATCAAGGGTTTTTATCATTGATAAATAAGTTGGCTTCAATGTCATATCATTGTTGCAGTGGTTGAAAAGGTGTTTCTTCATATTACAACAGGATGTAAGGGTTTCACAGTTAGCAGTCTCATTATTTTGTAGCAGTCATATTCATAGGTTCTATAGAAGCATAAACATATCATGATTTAGTAGCAGTGTTTGAAGTCATTGAAGAAATTTTGGCAATAAGAATTTTGGTGGCACGTCATTCTCCAACAAAATGGGTTTCATTGTTGGGATTTCATTATTAGCAGACTTTTCATTGTAGGTGGGTCATTGTCCCTAGTACGGGAACCCACAGTGGTTGGTCTAATTCATTATCATTTTCAGGGTGTTTTGGTGGTGTTAGGTAGGTGGTTGAATTCACCTTTAGGTTGTGGCCTGAAAACACTTCTTGGTGGCAGGGAGGTGTTATGGAAAGTTGGAGCTTGCAAGGGTGTTGGAGCATCTTATCAGTAGTAGCTAATAAAACTAGGGCATTGGAACATCCTTCCATTTGGAGCTAGAAAATTGAACTCTTTTATTAAGAGTACTAGGGATTTTGGGCTTCCCTTTTCAATTGGAGATGAAGCAAATGATGTACTCATAAAATTATTAGAGAAGTGTGCGGTGGTTTTTCTCCAAGAAGGCTTTCCACCTAAAAATTGGGTGTCTACTATATTTTGATTATGTGTACTTTTGAGTATGCTTTTTATTTGATGTATATGTTAATTAACGCTCTTTAAAGTAAATTTAACTAATTATAAGTGAAATATTGTTTCACCTCCCTCTCAGTATTTCCAACAAGTATGGTCAATCTTCATAATGTATGCTTGAGGAATTATGAATTTGTAAAGCATATTTGTAAATTCTAAAATTCAACAGAAAATTATTTATGTATTAAGTCCCATTTGAACTTTCAAAAAAAAGATGTTTGAATTTTTGAAATTAATTTTTTTTTGCTCAAAATGGTTATGTCAGCCTCCTCCTATTCAAGTCGGCCTTCTCAAATAGCCAAGTTGGCTCCAGCAAGGGATGCACCCATTCAACCTAGAGAAAAACTATATAAAGGGCCAATTCCATCCTCCGCCAAGCCAAGAACTAGCTTGCATCTCATGAGGTATATTCACAAGGTCTGAAGCATAATATGACGTGTTTCTGAGGAAAAATATGGTGTGTTTCTATGGTAGAACTTTGAGGTATGCGAATGGAATTTTTGTGGCAGAACTCTGAGGCATGCAAATGGAATTTATGTGGCAGAATGAAGGCTATCTATGAGGCATGCAAATGGAATTTGTGTGGTAGAACGAAGGTGATATATGAGGCATGTGAATGGAATTTATGTGTCAAAACAAATGGAATTTATGAGGCAATAAAGAAGGTTTACTTCTCAGGCAGTGAAGGGGAAAGAACAGATGATGTTTTCCATGGGACAGATTAATTTCACTAGGAGGATGAGCCTTAGACTAGGTTTGACCTAGTTGGACTTAGGTGTGTCTCTATTAAGTTGAAGAATTCTCTATTGAAAAAGGTTGTTGGGTTTTTCCCCATGAGCGTTTTCCCATGGTAAATCTCTGTGTTATTTCTTGGACTGTCTCTTTATGTTCTTACTGTCATAAATGTTTTTATGGTTGACGTCTTTCGTATAATTATTGGATGATGAAGTAATGCTTAAGAATATGAAATGGATTAAATCATCAAAAATATTTATCATTATAGAAGACCATATAAAAATCAACACAATCTTCATTCCCCCTAGGGCTCCAACATGAACCGACCCAAAACATCCAAGCACGAATCCAAGAAATCCAACTACAAATAGAGTCTTCACAACAGTGTTTACACGTGCTTTTGTGTAATTTCAATAACTATTCATGGGCATGATAGCTTAGCTCTCGACATAATTTATGGCTCCCTCTCATGATTCCTTTCTAATAAATTGTATGGTTGTCTCTCTTTCTCAAATTAATCTTTGTTTTTCCTTTCTTCTTTTCTCACCAAATCAATTCTCCTCCTCTACTTGAATTTCCTTTTCTTTTTCTCCCATGATTATAAGACTCTTACGATCTCCATAATGATTGCATGCATCTCATGCTTCAATAACTAGGTGAGTTTACTCTTCCACCAACCTCCTATATGCATTCAATGATACAATTCCCATTGTGAATGTACTTAGTCCATGCTTTCATAACTAGGTGATATGCCTCATCCACCAATTGCTTACATGAATTTAGTGATTGGTTTTAATAAATAAAAGGGGGTAAATAGTTAATAACAATGATTTATGGTGGTGGCACAAGAATTTAGGCTTATGGAATCCCATTTTAAACATCCCTTTAGCCCTCTCTCTTATGGAACCATATCCCCTTGTGACTCTATCCTCGTTTGTCTAGAGCCATTGGTGTATTTTGTTCTTATCACTTTCAATGTACAATGTTTACATATTACATCACTTGACCCTCAATAATTCATGATATATACAAATGTATATTTCTAATTTGGGGATAAAAACTAGGGTTTTACACACATAATATATCATATGAATGTATGAATGATTTATTTAATTCCTAAAGGGGAAAAAACATATGGTGAAAGATAGTTTGATCACTTCACTTTATAGCTCTAACAAGGTACTAGTTAAATTGTTAGTAAATAATTTTGAATCAGTGACAACAAAAGTTTTTAAATATAAATAAGCATTTTTTATAAAAGATGTATTTGCATTAGACCATCTTATTATAGCCTATGAAAACTTTTTTTTCTTAACCATGAGAATCAATATCTCATTGGGTGATCTAGGCTAGGCTTATGATCGAACCTATTGGTTTCCACTACAATATAAAAGTATTCCTAACAGCCTACAAACTAGATATACCAATAAAATGTGACTTGACAAGGGTTGAGGCATCCCAAGGCACAACGAAGTGGACCTATATCCCGGGGGCATCTAGCCCTCTAACCTTATCATAAAAGGTCATCACGTCACTTGTGGAAATTAAACATAGGTGGGGAATAGAACAAGCATTTCACCCAACAACTACCTTTTGCCTCATTACTCTTTTCCAATTCAATGTTTTCATAGATAGAAACTATGAAAACATTGAATGGGAAAAGGTTAACCAGGCAAAAGGAGCACTTCCTCAAAATTGACTTTCACAAAATTTCCAATACAATTAAGTAGGATTTCATATCGTATATGGTCTCTTGGTTTGGATTTATGAGTTGATACTTTACTTGAGTCATGAGTACTCTTCTCAAATTCCACAACTAGTCTCTTATCAAAGATGATTCCATTAAAACAATTTATCTAACAAGCATGTATTTTTTCTCCTTTTCAATATGTTATTTCTTATAGGTGTTCAAGGTTATCTCCTTAAAATTATTTATGTACAAGGACATATTAGAGGCATCCTCCCTGATGATGGATATTTTCTAAAATGCTTCCATTCTACTTGTAGGTCAAATGAGGTGTGCCACATTAAGCCGTAGCAAAATGCTTGGGAAATGGGAAAGGATCGATGTCCTTTACATGTCGAGGCATGTGTGTCTCTTTGTAATATAAATGAATGGTTTCTCATCAATAGCGGGTATTGTAGCATATGATAATTCCATTTGTAATTGCCCACCTATAGAGGTTGACCACTTCCTCGACAAAAGCATTCCCCATGCATTTGAAACATCAATGACTACTATATCCATTAGCACAAAAATATATTTATTAACACCGAAGGATACCTTGACATCCTTTATCAAACCATACACTCGGAAAGATTTTGAATCAAAACCACGCAGATTTTTATATGGCCTAGTAATTTGCATCTTTAATTCATTCATCACTCTTAAAGACATGACATGTGTTGAGACACCTAAGTCAAGCATACAATTATGCAATATGAGATTATTGGCCATTAAGGATAATAAAAATGGTGCATGCCCTCCACTTCTTTGATCATTATAAATATTTTGTAATATAATTGAAGGGTCCTCTGACTCTTTTTCAATGTTGAGAATCTTTTTAACTTGACCTCTTTTGGGATCAAGTTTGGAAAGTTCGAGGAGTGGTATGAGCACACTGACCTTTGATAAGGCACTCCCTAAGTCTACATCCAAAGATCATTAGGGGAATTTTGAGGTCTAAAATGGGCCTCTTAAGAAAAATGTACAAACAAAATAAACTTTATAAGAACCAATAGCATTCAAGATGATGATGTCAACCATGGGGGATGATTTGCCATTTTTGGAGTAAAAAAATAATAATAATAAAATAATATAACTACTTTTTCAACTCGTATTTTCAACTCATCTCCCTACGGTTTTACTCAAATTTCGAGTGAGAGTACTCATTAGATGAAAAAATTAATTCCTCATCCAAGGAGTACCCATGTTGAATACTTTTGATGGATCTTGCTACAAGAACAATGAGAATACATGAAAAAACGTGATTGCAATCACATTTTTCATGTATTTCTCAATTTTCGTGTAGTAGGGTCCATTGAAAGTATGTAACATGGGTACTCCTTGGATGAGGAATCATATTCTGCATCCAACGAGTGTTGTTTCTCAAAATTTGAGTAAACCCAGTTGAAAAAATAGTTTTTTTTCTTTTTTCCCTCTAAAATTTGATGATGTAATCTAATCTTATTTTATTATTTCCACTATTATTTTATAACTTCCTTAGAAGGCCCATTTTAGACCTCAAAATCCCCTAATGATTATGTTGTGGGATTAGATGTACTAGGCTTTGGGATAGTCTTATGGGGTAAAGGTGGGCAGACACTCTTTTGAAGAAGGGAATTTTGAGGTCTAAAATGGACCTCCTAAGGAAAATAATAAAATAATACTTATGAATTTTTAAAGAAGAAAAAAAGGAAATTACTTTTTTATTGTACTTTCAACTTATTTCCTTGTAAGTTCACTCAAATGTCAAGAGCAGTCACCTGTTGGATGTAGAATTAAATTCCACATTCAATGAGTAACCACTCTGCATACTTCTAAGTAGATCCACATCGAAAATATTGAAAATGCATGAAAAAGGCATGTTCAACACACATTTTTAATTTATTTTCAATCTTTTTCGATGTGGATCTATTCAAAAGTATAAAAAGTGGGTACTCATTAAGTTTTGAATTTAATTCAGCATCCAATGAGTGTCTACACTAGAAATTTTAGTGAACCTAACAGGAGATAAGCCAAAAATACAATTAAAAAAAAAATAGTTTTCTTCTTTTCCCTCCAAAATATTTTCCCCTAGGGATGATATCACCATCTTGAATCATATTGGTTCTTTTAAAGTTAATTGTGTTAGTACATTTTTTTGTTTTGAACCCCATTTTTTACCTTAAAATTTCCCTTATGAATGTTATTACTACTACTTATTGGAGGGTAATTTGGCTCACTATTCTTCCTAGTATAATGCAGCCCCTTGAATCTACCTCCTTCCTCAACAACATTAATAGAATAATCACATTCCTCACTAGGTTCTTCGATGAACTCTTCACGTTTTTGCTAGTAAAGGGATAAGGATTCATTTAGCAAGGTAGTGAAAGGAGTAGGATCATTGATCAAATTCAGGTTCTCCAAGCTATCCTCCTTTTCAACTTAACTATAGGGACACTCTTCTTGACTATGGAATTCATTACAAGTTTGACACCACATAAATCCTTCTTGGCCAACAACATTTTCCAGGGCAAGGGTGTTAAGCACATTTACATGTCAAAGATTCTTTATAGTATAGGGATTTCTCTTAGGAGTCATATCATTATTGAATTGGGGTTTATAAGGATAGTTTACATGGGATCGTCTTTCCCTATATAAGATTGATAGGTTTTTCATCATAGCCATCTTCCCTTGCATTAGTTCACTTGTAAATTTATCGAACTTTTGAGCAAAGGTCTGCAAGGTGGCGTCAACTTGGGTACTTGGGTTTGATTTGACTTCAACGGTAGCTCGGGAATATGAGAGCAAATCAATTTTAGAGGTGCTCGAATTATGTTCAATAGTAACAACAACATTTTTAGATTGATCAATAGTTGAGGTCCCTTGTCCTTTAATGCATAAGACATATGTCTCAGGAAAGCCTCTATATATTGGTCAAGGATTGTTTGATCAATATGTTTGTATAAAAGAGGAACTTCTTTAAGGAAATTGTAAAATTGTTGTGTCAAAACTCCTTGACACTCTTATTTTCAGTTTTTTTAGCTCCCTAGAAATTAGCCAAGAGTTTCACGCTTTCCTTAACAATAGCCCATCTTTTGTCGAATGCTTGATGGAAATGGTCCCAGTTCTTAAGGATTCCTTCAAGTAAATTTAGGAAAGAAAAGGAAACCAACATCATGACAATATCCTCTTCTTCTATTAGTCTTCCACCAATGTCCCAATAGAATTCATGCATGTGTTTTTCGGTTGTAATTGCATCACTCCCATTGAATTTGGGAAACCATTCTTCATATTTATTAGGAAACTTATGTGGAGCATCATGAAACCCACTCACATATAATAGTTTGAGTGCAACACTAAGCCATGCCATGTCCATTGTGTTTGAGGAAGAGGAACTACCGAAGAGGTTCCTAACTATACGAGAAGGGGGAGTTATAGTGGAAGTTGAGGAGGTAGTAGTATTATGATTATTTCATTTCTTTCTGGGAGCTATGGCTTTGTCAGGCGAAATACTAGGGGAAATAGAAGTGGATTGAAATTTTGGAGTCGTTAGATGAGAATCTATGTTGTAGGATTTAGGTTATTCTCATCAAAATTTTATTTAAACTTAGACTTCAGATTACGAGGAGGTTGACTCAACTCATCCTTCGAAATGGTGCTAAAGATGTTGCTACAAAATCTAGTAGGACCACTACAAGACCTCATCAGGCAATGGGATAGACCTTATGGAAATAATGAGGAAGGGTTGCCACAGTCACCTCAGCAACCTTCCTCTTGGTCTTTAGTGGGGTTTAAACCACAAGGGAGGTTTCCCTAAATCACCTATAAGATATTATAATACTAGGGCTTAAAATGACTTTTTTTTATGGTATACGAATGGACAGAGGGCTTAGCAAGGCCAAATATGACCAAATTCTTCAATGCTAGGGTTCAAGCACTCTGGAGTGACCAATAAGAGGATTGTTATAATTTAGGGTTTGAATGATTTTTAATGTTAAGGCATACAATGGCATATAGCACCCTAAGAAAAACCCTCCAAGTGATTTTCAACAAGAAATGAGAAAGGGTTTCCAATAGACACTACGGTTGAACTCAAGCAAAGAGATTTAGAGCTATTATATGTGTGTAAAGAACAAGAAAAAAGATGACATCAGCCCTTCTAGGGCATGAAAGGAAATCTACAAAGATATATTTTTCTTGTGTGTGAAGTATAGAAATTAAACTACAATATATATCCACCTTTAAGCAATAAAACAATAAATTTATGCACAAATGTGCTCCTAAATTCTAGCAACTTCCCTAGTCATGCAAGAGAGGGAAATTTAGAGGGTTTTTTTAGTTCTTGAAGTGATCAACACACTTTTAGACCAGTGCCTTAACCTACAAGGGCCAATGGAGTCTTAGTGTTACAAGACACTAAGGAAGAACAATGATAGAGTAAGGGGGGATGCTCTAGGGCAGCCACTTCTAAAATCCTATTTATTATTCTTGTGATAGGAGAAATTAGTTATAAGGTCTCCCCAGAAAGAATTTCCTTATAGGCTTTGAAGACGACAATTTTTACGTGTGATTATGCAACAAATTTTCAACAATGATAAGCATTTAAACATGGAACAAGAGAAACCCTACTTTAAATATGAAAGCATGCAAAATATCAATGATCAACAATAAACTTACAAAATCTTCCATAATAGATCTTCTTTCAATCCCAAAATATTGTCTCCAAGCAAAAATCTCCTCCAATAGCAAGACACATCCAAAAATATCACATTATCCCCAAGTAGCAAAAAAGAGACTAGTTCGCACTCTCTTTTTGAGAGGCCAAATTCAATGTGTGTGATGATGAAAAGTGGAGTGAGGAGGAGGCTTTATTTATATGAGTCATATCCCACTCACTTTACAAATAAAACAACTAAGAATCCCTATTGAAAAGTTTACTTTAGGTGTTCCACAAGAAAGAGGTTACAAGCCAACCTCATACCTCAAAAACATAACAAATATGTCATAAAAGCCCACAAGAGTGGGAATAAATTCACCAAAATCATGACATCACCCTCCAAATGAACACAATAAGCCATCTAAAGGTGCAATGAGTGTTCTATACTCCAATATGTGTCTCTAGGATCATGTGCAAGCCATCAAAGTCACTCCATGCCAACGTGTCATGTCTAGGGTATCGTACATCACCCTCAAAGGAGGAAAAGGGGTGATGTGGCACTAAATAGCTCGTGTTGGGGCTCCAAGGTGATGCATAAGCCTCCCTTGTCATCTCAAGGATGATCATCATCATATAGGCTCTAAAACAAGTGATTCCCATCAAACAATGTCAAGTTCAGCCTAGGGGCATCGTGGGTCCATGGGGCACATCATCAATATCTCAAACAATAAGCATTAGGGCTTAATGTTTCAACGTCTAGGGATCCCTCGAGGTGTCAAGAATCATGTGAAGTCATCAAATAGTGCAACACTCTGCTTTGGGTAGGCAATGTTGCATCATCAAATTCAATTTTTGGCCTCTGCTGGTTTGTTGAGGAGGTGGGGCAATCACCTCAGAAAGCCTTTGTTGTTGTGATGAGAATCACATGAGGCAATCCCCTCAGAGAGCCTCTGTTGTTGTAATGAGAACCACATGAAAAAATCTCTTGTTCATTTTAGAAAACAATGGTATGTTCTATGCTTAGCACAATTTACTTCAATGTTCCTTTAGCAGCCTAATGACAATTTCCAATTATTTCCAGTAGCAATCATATTAACTTAATCACATTGACAGTAAATGCAGATAGAACATAAAAAAAATTGCAGAAAACAAACCAAGACAAGAGGACACCAGATTTGGCAGATGCCAGGGAAAAATCCCAATGTGGGGAAAACCCTTTATCAAATCTTATTATTATTATTCAATAGTTCAGCAAAGAGAGAGAGAAAGAGTACAACAATCAAATTCACTAGCCCAATACACAGTCAACTCAGCCCTGTAAAATTCTACCGTCAATTTCAACCCTAACCAGAAATTCAACGCTGGTCAAATCAGCAGCAACTCACCTCCTTTGAAGCTCAGTCAGAGGCAGATCAATTCAGCCTCCATCAAGGGTCAAAGTCAACCCAAAACAATGCTTCAAAGACTGGTCAAATATAATTCAGCCCTATGGTCAAACAGCGCAGTGGTCAATGTTGGTCAAACGGTCCCAAATACCTCGAAATTTGAGCCAACAAATGCAGCCTCAAGAGAGTGAAATCTTGCCTCCAAAACGCAGTCAAAATTTTGTCAAAGAGAAAGGGTCAATGTTGCCTTGAAACTCTGAAAATTTCGGCCAGCAAACAGTCCCAGAAATTCATCCTCCATCCACACGTGTGAGAGAAAGATAGATGATCATCAAGTTGTACGAACCAATCAGATTAGGAGAGAGAAGAAAAGTTGAGTGATTTATGTCCAAATGAGGAGAGATGTCACTCCTATTTATACAATTCATTTAGGGTGAAAGGACACATCTATTGGGATTCTTAAGCCTACATTAAGTTGAGGCCGACTTGAACAATTTGTGCATGAGAGAGAATAAATTCAAAATTCCACTTTTGCTTGTCCTAATGAGATGATATTTATATCAAATTTGGACCTCTCGGAAAGAGGAATCCAATGCAATAAGTATCTCCATCATATGAGTTCATTTGGGGAATTTTGAGGTCTAAAATGGGCCTCCTAAGGAAATTATAAAATAATAGTGGAAATAATAAAGTAAGATTAGATTACATTATCAAATTTTAAAGGGAAAAAATAAAAAACTATTTTTCAACTCGTATTTTCAACTTATCTCCCTATGGGTTTACTCAAATTTCGAGTGGCAACACTTGTTGGATGCAGAATTTGATTCATCATCCAAGGAGTACCCATGTTTCATACTTTTGATGGACTCTGCTACACTAAAAATCAAAAATACATGAAAAAACCTGATGAGGAACTAAATTTTGCATCCAACGATTACTCTTGCTCAAAATTTGAGTAAAAACTTAGGGAGATAAGTTGAAAATACGAGTTGAAAAAATAGCTTTATTATTTTATCATTTTTTAATATTTTCACTTTTTTACTCCAAAAATGGTGAATCATCCCCCATGGTTGACATCATCATCTTGAATCCTATTGGTTCTTATAAAGTTTATTTTAGTTGTACATTTTTCTTAGGAGGCCCATTTTAGACCTCCAAAAACTCCCCTAATGGTCCCAATGTGGAATTTGGCCCTAGTTGTCATTTTAACACCCCCTCTAAACTAGGGAGAATTCCACTTGTCATCATGTACCATCTCTTTCATCACTGCTCTACTATGCTTTGTTGAACCATGAAGTAATAATGAAGAAGAAGTGATCGAAAGTGAGTCACAAGACCTTATCACTCTCCATTGACAAAATTCAATTCTTGATCCTAAATCAAGTTGTTGAACACCATGCATCCTAGTCATAGGGAGTATCGCAGTACATGATGTGTCAGTCGGTACTGTTATGGTCCCTGACCACTTTTCCCAACTCATTGGCCAAATGAGAGGTACTTCCCATTAGTCCTGGATTCCATGGGTAGGATGTGTGTTGGGGCATTGATAGGAAAAGGTGAACCACTCATCCTGCTCATATGCCATAGGAGAATGTGGACCACTCATCCTATGTGTATGTCAATCATAGGGGAAGGTGAACCACTCACCCTACATACATGTGTCTGCAATCATAGGGGAAGGTGAACCACTCACCCTACATACACATGTCCACAATCATAGGGGAAGGTGAACCACTCACCCTACACACATGTCAACCATAATGGGGTATCACAGGGGAAGGTGAACCACTCATCCTACACACATGTCAACCATCATGGAGTATCATAAGGGAAGGTGAATCACTCACCCTGTACATAGCACACCACTAGGGGAAGGTGAACCACTCACCCTATGGTTGCTCATAGCTCCAAGAAGTACCACAAGTCCCCAAGAGCTCCCAAACCTCAGTGTCCAACTCATACAAGACCCTCATAGGAGGGTCTTTCCATGACTCCGAGTCTCTCTTGGAAGGTTAATAATTTTACCTTCCCCAAAGGCTTCGTGAGAATGTTTGCGACCTGCACATCCATCCTGATGTTCTGGAGTATTATTTCTCCTTGTTGTACCATATCCCGGATAAAGTGGCACATGATATCAATGTGCTTGGAGCAGTCATGGAACACGGGATTCTCTAAAAGGCGAATCCCACTCTGGTTGTCGCAGAATATTGTGGTGGTATCCAGCACATGCTCAAAATCTCTCAATAAAGAGCTTCCTCAACCAAATAGCTTCACAATAGGCCATACTCGCAACAATGTATTTGGCCTCAGCGATGCTTAAAGTAACCGATTTCTCCTTCCTACTCATCCAATAAATTGAAGAAGACCCTAATGAGAAGCAACACCTGTACGTGCTCTTATGATCCACCACACTTCTAGCCCAATCAACATTTGTATATCCATGTAGCCTCAAATTCTCGGCATTGTATTTCAGACCATAGTGGATTGTGCCCCGGAGATATCTCAAGAGATTCTTAGCAGTGATCCAATGAATGTGATGAGGTTCGACCATAAATTGACTCAACGTGTTCACAACGAAGCATATGTTAGGAAGGGAGTTTACCAAGAACATCAAGGCCCCCACAAGTTGACGAAACTCAGAAGGGTTCACCAATCTAGGTCAAGCAACACTTCCACATAGCTTCTTGAAGTTGAGTTCCATCGGAGTAGATACGGACTTGCAATCCACCATCCCATATCTCTCAAGTAGCTTCATAATGTATTTTCCTTGAGAAAGGAAAATCTCACCTTGCTTTTGCCAAACCTCCAGTCCTAGGAAGTAGTGCATCAGTTTAAGGTCCTTCATCTCGAATTCGGAAGCCAACTCCCTCTTGCATTGATGAATGAGAGGATCATTGCTTGTCAAAAAGAGATCATCCACATAAAGGACCGGAATGAGAGGCATGTCCTTTTCAACCTTAAGTATAGGTTCCGGTCAGCATCACTCCTTGTAAATCGCAGCTTCATAAGATAGCTATCAATCCTCTCATACCAAGCCCTAGGGGCTTACTTCAACCCATAGAGGGCTTTCTTCAACCTACATAAATGTGTCTTACGACCTTGAACTTCGAACTCCCCGAGTTGTTATACATAAACTTCCTCTTTAAGCGAGCCATGCAAGAAATCAATTTTAACATCCATTTGGTGTAAGCTCCATCCTTGTGACGCAGCAAGGGCTATGATTGAATAGATGGTGGTATATCGAGAAACCGGTGCAAATATCTCATCATAGTCTACTCCTTCCTTTTGAAAGGAACCTCAAGCAATGAATCTAGCCTTGAAATTTTTAGCACTCCCATCAGCTCCATCTTTGATTTTGTAGAGCCATTTTAAAGTGACCACTGACTTGTCCTTGGGTCTAGGAACCACATCCTAGACATCATTCTCCGTGATCGACTCATATTCCTCGTTCATCGCATCATTCCATAATTGGTGTTTCACGACTTCTTTGAATGTACATGGCTCAGATTGTACAATGGTACTCATGGTACCTAAGTACCCTTGGTACCTGTTCAGCTTCTTGCTTTCACGGAATGTCCCCCTCAGTGCAATATGTCTCTCAGCATCTTCAAGAGTATCTTTGAGCCACAAAGGTTTTTTTCTTGGAGTAAAGGGCTCACTAGGAGGTGAATCAATGGGATCCATCAGACCTTCAACATCGAGCATCGGGTCATCAGTGGGAGGTCCATCCTGCTTTCCTGCATCATCATCATTGTCCTTCATAGGGAGGCCAAAATCTTAATCGAAAGTGACATCATGACTTATTTCCACTTCTCTTTGACCAAGCACATATATTCTATATGCCTTTGAAGTTTAATTGTAGCTCACAAACATTCCTTTCTTCCCAAATGCATATAGCTAGTTTCTTTTCTCTTTCGACACATAAAAATATACGGGACAACCAAAAACTCTAAAATGAGAAACATGAAGTTTCTTACCGGTGAAAACTTCTTCGGGTGTCCTAAAGTCCAATGTTTGATGCAGGGATCTATTTTTAACATACACATCGATGTTGGCAGCTTCTCCCCATAAGAACTTCGGTAGACCTTGGTCATGAAGCATGGCACGGGTGGCTTCTATGATAGTTTGATTCTTCCTTTCGGTAACAACATTTTATTCAGGAGTATATGCAGTAGTGGTCTCCCTCTTAATGTCAGCGTCTCTACAATGGTCATTGGATTCATTTGACTCATATTCGGTTCCATTATTGGTCCTCAATAATTTGATCTTCTTCCCTGTTTGATTCTCGATCAAGGCTTTGAAAGAGTAGAACCATTTGAACACTTTGTCCTTCTTCTTCAAGAAATAGATCCATGTTTTGCGAGAGAAGTCATCCACAAAAATTGCATAGTACAAATATCCACCCAAAGATGTTATGGGCAATATACCTAATAGATTATAATGGACCAATTGAAGAATATCGGTAGTTTGACTTCCACTTGAGGGTAATGGTCCCCTTGTATGTTTTCCAGTTGCACAACCCTGAAAAAGTCCTTCATGATCTAAGTTGAATTTGGGCATACCTGTGACCATCTTACTTACATCATGTAAAGTTTTGTAATGAAGGTGAGAAAATATTTGGTGCCATAATTCGAATTGAAGAGAAGTATCGCAAGTCATTGCTCCCAACGGACTTCCTCCAACCTGATCAAGACCTTCAACCTTAAATCCAAGTGTGAATGCATCTTTTGGGTTCCCTTGCCAAACACGAACCTTCCTATCAACGAATGTCACATTGAAACCTTTATCTTCCATCGCAAAAACAGAGACCAGGTTCTTTTTCAGATCATGTACATACAACACTTCTTGTAGATGTAGGGTTTGAGCTTGATTTAGGTGAAGAGTGATAGTACCAATTCCTTTCAAGGGATAAGTGGCATTATCCCCAAGTATAATCTCCATATTAGTCTTCTTTTCAATCAAGTTTGAGAGGACCTCCTTATACCCAGTGAAGTGCCTTGAGGCACCACTATAAATCAACCAATGATCCAATGTTTCTGGAGGAGAGGCGGTGGTAAGGGCAGAAATAAGATAAAATTATTTTTGATTTTCTACCATATTAACTTCTTCATACCTGGAGTTTCTCGACTTCTTAGGAGGACGACCATTTCCATATCGAACAGCAGGAGCATTTCTCTTTTCTTTGTTGTTGAACCTGTTGTTCCTTTTATTGTCAATGCCTTTGAAGTTGTTGTTATTGTTGTCATGATCCCTTGGAGTATCTTTCTTAGGAGGACACTCTCTACTGAAGTGGCCAAACATGTTGCAACTGAAGCATATTTCTTTTCTTCCTTTTTTGAATCTCAGCTTGAACCCTTGACCTTGTCTTCTTGGACCAACATTGTTTTTCCTTTTAGCATTAGCGAAGAAGGCAGTAGGATTGTTTCCATTTGAAGGCTCGTCTCTTTCCATCATCCTTATTTCTTATTGATTGCATCTAGCCAATAATTCATCAAATCTCGGAATCGTGTCATTGTTGAGGATGGTGGTGTTAAACACATCCCATTCTCTTGTAAGGCCTCCAAGTGCAATAAGAGTGAGCTCCATGTCACCAATAACTTATCCAATAGATAGGAAATCATTCTTGATTTCGATAATCCTCATGAAGTAGGATTGTATGGATTCTCCTCTATCCATCTTGATGTCTTTCAACTTGTTCTTGAGAAAGAGAACTTCATTTGCATTATTTACTTTCAACATCACAACCAACTTGTCATACATCTCTTTAGATGTTTCCAAATCAGAGATATAGGCAATCAAAGGCTTGTGAATAGAATCAACAATAATTTTCTTAGCTTTAACGTCACCCTTCTTGTACTTTGTTTGTGCAATAGCAGGTGCATTTGAAGGAGGCCCCATCACTCTTCCATTGACATATCCCATGGCATCATTTTCTTCCAAAGTCAAATCTAGAGACATCTTCCATGCATGATAGTTAGATTTGTCCTTAAGCTTGTCCTCAAATTTAGAGTAAGATTTAGTCGTCATTGGGACTAGTTCCAAGTTCTTGTCCAACATCTTCCCTTAGTGATTACTTTTCCTCACTCTTGCTTGGGCTTTGTCTTCACATGAGCTCTGATACCATGTTAATTTTATATCACAATGTTATGTTCTATGCTTAGCGCAATTTACTTCAATGTTCCTTTAGCAACCCAATGACAATTTCCAATTCTTTCTAGTAGCAATCATATTAACTTAATCACATTAACAGTAAACGCAAATAGAACATAAAAACATATGTAGAAAACAAACCAAGACAAGAGAACACCAGATTTGGCGAATGCCAAGGAAAAACCCCAATGTGGGGAAAACCCTTTGATCAAATCTTCTTATTATTATTCAATAGTTCAACAGAGAGAGAGAGGGAGTACAATAATAAAATTCACTTGCCAATACATAGCCAAATCAGCCCTGTAAAATTATGCAGTCAATTTTAGCCCTAACTACAAAGTCAACGTTGGTCAAATCAGCAACAAGTCACCTCCTTTGAAGCTTGGTCAAAGGCAGATCAATTCGGCCTCCATCAAGGGTCAAAGTCAACCCAAAACAGTCCTTCAAACACTAGTCAAATTCGGTCAAACAGCCCAGCAATCAACGTTGGTCAAACAGTCCCACATACCTCAAAATTTGTGCCAATAAATGCAGCCTCAAGAGAGCAAAATCTTGCCTCCAAAACATAGTCAAAATTTGGTCAAACAGCGAGGGTAAACGTTGCCCCGAAACCCTAAAGTTTTTGGCCAGCAAACAGTCCTAGAAATTTGTCCTCCATCCACGCGTGTGAGAGAAAGAGAGTTGATCATTAAGTTGTACAAACCAATCATACTAAGAGAGAAGAAATGATGAGTGATTGATGTCCAAATGAGGAGAGATGTCACTCCTATTTATACAATTCGTTGAGGGTGAAAGGACACATCTATTGGGCTTCTTGAGCCTACATTAAGTTGAGGCCGACCTTAACAATTTTTGCATGAGAGAGAATAAATTCAAAATTCCACTTCTACTTGTCTGAATGAGATGATCTCTATATCAAATTTGGACCTCTCAGAAAGAGAAATCCAATGCAATAATTATCTCCATCATATGAGTTGTCCCAAGGTGGAATTTGGCCCTGGTTGCCAATTTTAACACTCAATATCAAGTGTAAATCAACAATAATTAGGTAAAAAAATCCATGGATGCAACATAGTGGACCATACTTAATGTTAGGGGCACAACCAATACTTCATAGGAAAATCACCTTCAAATATCTAACTAGACAAAGCTCGTATAAGTTTCATGGAAAATTTAGGGGCTAATATTCATGGGTGGGCTAATTTTCCATGGTTTTTCCAAAAAAAAGATTCGTCGATTTCCATTTTCTATAAAAAGAATTTGCCCCAAGTTTTATAATATAAAATTATTTTACCTTAAATATCACAAAATTATATAGAAAGTATATATAAAAACATAATAAATTTGAATGCTTTTACATATTTGTCACCAAATATTTTATAGTTTCCATATTAGAGACTAGCAAGATTCGTTGAGGTTTCTAAACTTTAAGATTAACTTCCATCCTTGAAATTTTTCCTGGTACTAAGTTATCCCTCCCTTATGTTAGGGATGGACAAATGGGTAACCCTATTAGGTGTTTCTAAGCCCCAAAGGAAGTGGAAGGTCCCAAGTTAACCCATCAATCCATAGGTACATGTGTAGATGGTAGTAATGGAGTGGGCATGACTTCAGGGCAAGGTGCCATAACTAAGTGACTAGATAATGGGGGTCCAACATCTTCAATATATAAATGTGAAGGAGCAAAAGTGGAAGCGTGAGTTACCACTTTCCTCGGCTTGCTTTTTCCACCCCTCTAGCGTGTCTTTCACTTCTTTATGATAATGTTTTGCTATGGGTGCATATCTTAAGAGCCCAAGTTTGCATTTGAGAGATTTAACATTTATTACCCCTTCAAAATGAGCTAGATTGTCACTCATCAAGGTTGGGACAATACAAGGGTTCCTTTTAATGATGGAGCATTAAGTGCTCTAGGAATTGAGCAATGGCTAATGATAGGGATAGAGCTCAACAACTAGGCTTTTTCCTACATGTTAATTTATGTCACAAGCATCTCTTAGAGTTTATTTTTTTCTTTCATTTTGGATTTTCTTTGCTTTTATCTTTATTTCAGCTACATCAACCTCCAAAGCAAAGGTTTTCTTGCCCAAACTCACATATGAGAATGTTAAGGCACCAATGCCCATGGTCAATGACCACAAGCCCGAAGAATGGATATGGGATGGAGGGAAAGATGAAAAGTGGTAAGTATGGGATATCATGGACAAGTTATTTCAATCAGAGTCTCCCCAGTAATGTCCTTCCTATAACCCTAAGGTCTCAAAGGAGTTCCCACTGGAGTAGAGTCAAAAACTAACCTTCCAAGTAAAGTGAGGGAACAAGAATACAATCAAAGATCAGTCAATCATCTAGATCACCCCTTGATTCATATTAGCATGCCTTGATATTTTAAGTAAAAAATCATTATTACAAAATGGTTAAAGCACCTACCAATGGATGAGCCACCTTCCTTCAAGAAGGAATGCCAAATGGGAGAAATAAATTTAACCAAAAGAATACGTGTAGGGTCTATGGCATCATGTCATGGTATTGACTCAATAGGGCTACTAGCTAGTTGGGTATCCAAGGAAGAGAAAAAAAAACTCCTATAAATTAAATCTTTTTGGAGGGTAACAGGGGACCTTACACAACATTATGAAATGTTTTTTTAAATCAAAATCAACTACGTGGAGTGTTTTAAATCTCAAGATAGATTTTAACATGTCTTGTCGATTCTTCATGTCTTTTTTTGTGCTTTAAGGTACTATAAATTGGAAATGCTTCTCAGATGGTTTTTTTGGGGGACACTAGGAAGAAATAGGAGAACCATATTAACTTCATGGGACATTCCTATAATGTCAAGGGAGATTAGAGGGCTTGCCTTCACTCTTAATCGAGCTCATAGATAATGTTGGAAACCAAATGGATTGTTAATGCCATATAAGGAAAGACTCCTATCAATTGGCTATAATTCAAGTGGTTGAGGAAAGTTGTTATCCACCCCTACACAAGTTCAAATCCCACTTTCTGACATGCTTGCTCTTTAGGTGAGCCAATTGTTGACTATTAACCTAGAATTGAGCCCTAAAAGATCCAGTTTACCTAGGTGTCATCCTCAACATGAGGGTAAGTACCTTAGTGGGTTTACCCAAGAAAAGTGTTATAAAGGCTCTTGGTCATATTCTTGCTTATCAATAATATAGAATGTTTTCCTTATAAGTTGCATAAAAAGGCCTATTAAGATGCATAATGTAGTCAGTGGAACCAACACTTTCACAACTCAACCTAAAGCCTCCTCAAGAGGATCATGTTGGCTTAGTAATGAGTTTCCCAAGTACATTGTGATTTTTGTGGATAAGGAACTTAATGGACCTAGGAACAAGATCACTTAAGAACTTTTCCTTCAAATAAGGAATAAATTGGTGTAATTCCTTTTTTGCATTAAAAAAATCAGCCATAAACAAAATCCGTACTTGGAGGGACTTGTAGGGAAAAAATGTTGGCAAATGATCGAACCAAAAAAATTATTAACCTTGCTCAATAACTCTAGCTTTTGGTCAAGGAAGCCTTTACAGAACTCTTCAAGTCATTCAGGGTCTAGTTCATTGAAAATAAGCTTGGACGCTCATTGAGTTACCATTTGGAAGAATTGAAAATGGAGGGGTTATGAAAAATCTCATGCAAATTATAGTACAAAGAGCTAGACAATGAAATCAGACAAAGTCCTCGTAGCTACACTAACAAGACAGACAATTCAAGATCATGAAACCAACTGGATTAAAGGCTATCAAGATATCTAAAAGTCTTGCTTTTTTTTATGGATGCTTCCTATCAACAGAAGGAAACTCTGATTACAAATGATATAAAGAATTTATTACAATGAAGTGAGTGCATCGTACACACTATGGCAACTGGCAACGTTGTTTCTATTACTCAACCAAGATTGAGAGATTTATTCTACAAAGGTCACCCAACCACAATAAATGACCCACTTGCTTTTTTTTATGCATGCTTCCTATCAACAGAAGGAAACTATGATTACAAATGATATAAAGAATTTATTACAATGAAGTGAGTGCATCTCACACACTATGGCAACGATCTTTCTATTACTCAACCAAGATTGAGAGATTTATTCTACAAAGGTCACCCAACCACAATAAATGACCCACTTACATGGGCATGTTGACCCTCAAAGGGAGAGGAACACCCTTTCTTTTTACCAAGCAACCAAGCTGACAATGACAAGTTGCTCATCTTTTAAAACTGAGGTACTTGTGGGTGGTTGGTACTTAAACATCATATATCCATCTTAACACCATCTCTAATAAGCGCCAAGAAAGATAAACAATAGATTAAGGCACAAACTTATCAGTTTCTAAAAGATCAGGTTTAAGACAAATCTAAACTAATTTATTATATTCTTTATATTTTATTGTTATGATAAGTTTGTTTTCCAGCTTTTCATTTCCTAGAGATTTCAATTTTTTTTTTCCAATTTAGTTTATCCGTGTTACATTAAATTACACATATCCCTACACTGTAGAATGTATATCACTACTCAGAGTGCAATCAAACACTGCTAGTTAACAATAGACATCACTATTCAAGTTTAACATATGGCTATTGTGTGAATTGTCACACAACAAGAACTATCAAACAAGTTGGGATTGTGGAATTGCTAAAGCATTTTAGGAATGAATCCCAAAGTTTACAAGAGCTCATAATTGAAGTAGAACGAAATTAATTGTGTGGATACATGTAGCCTTATTCTCCACATGAGACACTGATGCCACAAACTAAAGAGGTTATTCAACGTTTCAGATAACCAGATCTGGGGTGTAGCAGGTTTTCCAACTACAAAGTTTATAGTACACAGTATACAATATCAGGAAAACTATCCACACATGTATTTTGAGGTTAAAATACATCATCTGAAAATCTCATCGGTCCTTCTAAATGGGGCTGTCAAACTTTTGAATAAACCAATCTTACAAGGAGAAACCATGCACGAATTCCAAAAGAAAACCATGATGAGATTGATTGGTGCCCCAATGCTCTATAGATCCCAGTCTAATTATCAAAAGTAGATTACCATGGATTTGAATCTATTTCATTGCTCAAGTGGTCTGACTCTGCAAGTAGGAAAACCCAATCAATTGTTGAGGATAAGTCAGTATGAAATTTCATGTCCCTTGTAGGAGATATTTCTTGATCCAAATAGCCATATCTTCTGTACATGCTTCAGCCTGCCGAGATTTGATGAGAATATCAAGTGTTGCAAATTCGTGTACTGCATCCTTGTACTCCAGCACTGGAGCATCAATGTTCGCCTTTTTCAATGCTTCTGAATAGGCAATTGCACGGTCCTTCATCCAGTCAAGTTCTGCCACCACTGTCAGCGTTGGAGGCATTAATTTCAAGGGAGGATCCGTTCCAGGAATAAGAGGGTTGGCTGCAACATGGTCCAGGCTAAATTCTTCGTCGGGCAAAAATAATTTCCATGCTAGAATGCACGTTGCTTTATCGTAGAAGTATGAGTTTGCTAGCTTGATCTCTGACTGCGTAGGGACACTACCGATGAAAAATGGGTACATAAGCACTTGAGCAACCACCTTTACTGGTTCTAAGCGATTTCCAGCCTGAACTGCCTTCCTAGCTACATGGTCTGCGATATTTGCACCAGAGCTTACACCAACAAGTACACATCTGCCACAAAAGCACAATTAGAAACAAAAGCAAAGTTACGGAAAGTAGATAATCTGAACGTTCGATACTCAGAAAGCACGTGAGGGAGGAATATAAGAGGGAGGAAAACACGCATAACCAAATCCAACCACTTCGATTCTAAAAATGGTGTGTGTTCAAAATGACAATGAAAACTGCGAGCATGAAGCAAGTCTAAAACCCAAGTAACTTGCAACCAAAAAAATTGACACAAATTTCACATACTTTTATGTCCATGTATGCGTGCATCTAATTTAAGTTTTTATATGCTTCCAATAAAAACAACATACAAATTTGCTTAGCAGACTTGAGTAAACATGTGTGTGCTAGCAGCCAGTAACTAAGAGTGACAAAAAGCCAAAATAATAATATGAACTGCAAACATTATTGCATTGCAACATAAAATACAAACCTGCGTATTGAATCAAAAACACCTAATATGATTGAATTTGATGTGAGGTTGTTGGTTTATATAATACTCTTTTTTTTATCATTCTCTTGGGTAAACTGGGGTTCTTTATCTCCTCTGCACTTTGATCTCCGTCTGTCTTATCTGTTTGACTAATTCTGTTTCTTTTCCTGTCTAATTCATTTCCCTAATATTTCAAATTACCATGTCTCTCCTAAAATATTATTTTATCTCAAGGTTTGAAAGACTTTTTAACAAGTACTGACCTTTATAATCTGAAAATAATGTCAATGACTCAATGGGGTATAGCTTGAGTGGTTGGACTGAGGCTTTGTTAACCTCCTTATCCAGGTTTGATTTCTGCTTGTGACGTGCTTGCCCCTCCTAGGCCAATTTGCCTCCACAAGGAGCCACAGATGTGGATGTGATGAAGTGTGATTCCTAGGTGACATTGATGGATCAGATTCCCCTCGTGATTTTCTGCTTGTGACATGCTTGCCCCTCCTCAGCTCCGCAAGGAGCCACAGATGTAGATGTGATGTAGTGTGATTCCTAGGTGACTTTGATGGATCAGATTCCCTTCATATGAGTCCTCGGTGAGTTTGATGGATTAGATTCCCCATCATGAGCACTTAACTAAGAATTGATTCCACAAGTCCACTGGTGAAATTCTCATCATGAGCACTTAGCTAAGAATTGATTCCACAAGTCCACTGGTGAAATTAAACATTTAATTACTAGTGTTGCAACTTAAAATGTTCCATCTCTCACAATGAATCACCACAGATGACATATTAATAGAATCCTTGATTGGTTAGGTGATTTAACCACCTAACATCTAACATCAATATTTAACATTACATTGCATTGATCACAAATCACTAACATATTTTATTAATGATATTAATATTAATGACTCCTATAACAATTCAAAACATATATCTTATCTTGAGTGTTACCACTCTAACACTCCATAGGTTCAAAATAGATGCAAGAAGTACCTATCTCCTTAGTCGTAGACAACTTTCCTCACATGTCAATTGGGTCTAGCCCAGGAAATTGTGAGGTGGGAGTGTTATCCTCCCCACCCAAGTTCAAAGTGACATATTGATCTCTTAATGAGCATAATGTTGACAAAGCTTTGAACTTCTGCAAAATCCAGTTTACTCTGGATACCAGCTTCAAAATGGAGGTAAGTGCCCAATAGGTTTCCCAAGAAATGTATTTCACGAAAAAAGGAAACCTCTCCTTGCACATAAATGTAATGTACCAAATACTTGAGATATCATAATATAGTAGAGTACACACAATGTACACTGAATGTGAGCATGGATAATAGCTGCAAAATAGATAAAAGACATGAGTTACATAATAACTCCTTAGAGGATCTTTGATTGGTTAGGTGATTTAACCACCTAACCTCTAACATCAATATTTCACATTACATTGCATTTATCACAAATCACTAACATATTTTATGTGATATTAACATTAATGATTCCTATAATAATTCAAAACATATATCTTATCTTGAGTGTTACCACTCTTAACGCTCCACAGGCTCAAAATAGATGCACAAAGTACCTATCTCCTTGGTTGTAGACAACTTTATTCATATGTCAATTGGATCTAGCCCAGGAAATTGTGAGATGGGAGCGTTATCCTCCCCACCCAAGTTCAAAGTGACATATTGATCTCTTATTGAGCATAATGTTGACGAAGCTTTGAGCTTCTGCCAAATCCAGTTTACACTGGATACTGGCTTCAAAATGGAGGGAAGTGCCCAATAGGTTTCCCCAAGAAATGTATTTCACGGAAAAAATGAAACCTCTCCTTGCACATAAATGTAATGTACCAAATACTTGATATATCATAATATAGTAGAGTACACACTATGTACATTGAATGTGAGCATGGAGAATAACTGCAAGATAGATAAAATACACGAGTTACATAATAACTCTTTAAAGAATATAATATCCTTTTCCAAATACCCCAATACATCCATATATCCAAATCACACGTTCCCCTCAATAATGACTACGTAACATCTAATATATATACATATTCACTCATTGCACATTTGGACCTTTTATTAGGCCAACCCTTATTACATGTACAATTAATCCATCACATATATATTTAACTACATAAATGCCCCCCCCCTTAGGGCCATATAATAGTACTCTCCTTCAAAATACTTTGACCTCAAAGCTTTGTAGTTAAGGTAGTGTTATCGGAACCAGACGTAACCAGTGGAACCAACCAGTTTGACTAGTTTGGGGGTCAAACCAATCCAGTTCGAACTCTAGAACCGGAAATGGCCAATTCAATACCAAACCGACCTTTTTTCACTGAACTGGCCAATTTTATACCAAATCAGTGGATTCCGTACAATGTGACCAAAGACGTTCCAAATGCAATTTAAAAATAAAAATTGAGTGGGGCAGCCGAATATTCAAGCCTATGGTCCTATTATTGCTATGCAATTCATGGTAATGTTAAATTCTTAAATTAAAAGGATTTACTTAAAATTTCAATATTTCCATGAATTGACTCAAGATGTTTGAGAAGGGTTCCGACCTCATTGGATTTCATATCTAGAAAGTAGAATTTTAGATATCACTCAATATCCAGCAGACTTGATAGTTTTTCAGGATTTTAGGATTGGGGCGATTGCAATGTTTCCACTAGATTTTGTCATGTACGAGGGTATGGAACTAGTACTTAGTCAAGAGCACCAAGCCCTCTATGTACCTTCATGTTAGTGGCATTGGTTGTTGAACTCCTTGTCACAATCCTACTACAAATGTACCCATCACTCACACAAATTCTTGACTTGACATGCTACATTTTTTTCTATCTTATTTTAATGCTTAAAGGGTGATATTGATGAAAAAGATCCAAATATATGTAGGTATTTATTGTAGCATGTTTTTTTTGGATGCTAGAGGCCACCTAGAACCTATTTGTTGATGTATTCTCGGTTCAAAGATGGATTGCACTTGGTGCTATTGTGGTTATGTGCACCCCTACATGCTATATGAATGAGAACATTTGCTTATTTGTGTATAAATAATGGTTTGGATTCATATGGATGCACATGAATACATATGTCTTTATTTAAAATTTGAATATTTTACATGTTTTTGGTCAACTGGTTTTTTGGTCTATTTTTTTTACTCGTTCCCAGTGCAGAGGGTTTTTTGGTTCAATCATCAGTTTGGTTTTGATAACATTGAGTTAAAGGCGTTACTTCCTTCTATTCATGCTTTCTTGTTGCCACTAATGATCATCCATCCATTCAAATTCAATTTTTCATGGTCTTAATCCTTCATAGCTAGGTGTCACATGATTTTCCCTTTTTTGTTAATTCCATGAGTTGTTGTTGCTTATCCAATTTGTTGTAGTTGGTTTTTGATAATATCTTGTCAAATAATGGTTTTGTGATGCCCAAATCTATACATATTGTTTATTATTCCATCTTCTTCATTCGTTATTGCTCTTGATCTTCTTATCTTTCTTGGAAACTTTCATAGTAACAAGGGTGACAATATGGTTTCATCTGTGAAGCTTTCCCTTCATTATGCCCACCCATGTCATCCATCTTCTTTTCAGAGACAATGGCACCCTCTATGCTCTCTCCTTGATCATTGATTACTCTAGTCTTTGATAATACCATCATTTGACCTATACAACCTCTAGATGAAACACCACTCAAGTATTTTCTAGTAACCCTCTTGAATCTTGTCTTCCTTCTCTTTCTGAAGCTAAAAAAGTGATATTTTCCATCAATTTATTTCTTCCTTCGTGAATTCTAGATTGCATTTCTAATTTTATTTCATATTGTTAAATTTGGCAACTAGGGCCAAACATCACTTTGGATAGCTATTATGAAGCAACTGATATTTTTCTTGGATTCCTCTTTCCGAGAGGTGTAGGATTGATCTAAAGATCATCCCAATCTGACATGTACAAATGAAGTTATAAATTTATTTTGATTATGGACAAATTGTCAAGGTCAACCAGCCATCAAATTAGCCTCCTCCAACCTTCAACGTTGCATATAAATACAAGGTGCCTCCTCCTCATTTTGGCATCTCATCTCATTCATCTTTCTCTCTCATCTTGATTGGGTACGGATTTTTGGGCCTCTCTCTCCACACGTGCAAAAGGAAGACTATCTTTTCTAGCTATTGCATTGACTAGATTTGACCAAAATTTCAGGAGGTTGACTTTGACCAATGTTGACCTTGTTTGACTTCAGTTTTGTGAGGGAGACTTCTGCTTGGGCAGGCCATTGTTTTGGGCACAAAGCCGAAGCAGTTTGACCCTTGCGTTGACTAGCATTAACTACCCTAATTCAAGGTCTTGCGTTGACTTTTGTTGACCAGATTTGACTGGTTATTTTTAGATTGTTGTGGGTTGCATTATCTTGTTGTTGGAGGCCGAGTTGACCAAGCAATTTGGAGGTCAATTTCAGCCCTGTTGACTTTCTGGTTAGGGCTTTCTGTTTCTGCTTTTTTGACTAACCAGTTTGGGCAAGTGAATAATGTAAATTGTACTCTCTCTCTCTCTCTCTCTCTGCTAAACTTTTGAAGAATTATAAGAATTGATCAAGGGTTTCCCCACATTGGGGTTTGTCCCTAGCTGGTGCCATATCTTGTGTCCTCTTGTGTTGGCTTGTCTTCTACTGTTATTGCTTATGTTCTACCTGCATTTTACTATCATGTTGATGTGATTGCTATACTAGATATGATATTGGGATAATAAAGAAAATTGAAGTAAAATTGCTCTAAGCATAGAACATACCATTGTTATCCTAAAATTAACATGGTATCAGAGGTGAGGTGAAGACAAAGCCCAAGCAAGGGTGAAGAGCAATCACTAAGAGGAGCAATCACTAATCAAGAACAAGTCTCAATGGCCTCCACATCCTACTTCAAGTCTAACGATAAGCTTCATGATAAGTCTGATTATCATGCATGGAAGATGTCTCTTGATTTGACTTTAGAAGAGCAAGACGTCATGGATTATGTGCAAGGAAAGATTCTGAAACCTCCTTCAAATGCACCGATTGTTGCTAAAACAAAGTACAAGAAGGGTGAAGTCAAAGCCAAGAAGATCATCAAGGATTCTATTCATAAGCACTTAGTTGCTTACATCTCCGATATGAATACATCAAAGGAGATATATGACAGGTTGGTTGGCATGTTCAAATCTAGCGATGCAAATCAAATTATTTTCCTCAAGAACAAGCTGAAGGATATAAAGAAGGGAAAAGGTGAGGATATTTAATCGTACTTCATGAGGATTACCGAGATAGAAAATGATCCTTCTTTCGATTAGTGAAGTTACTACTGATAGTGAACTCACTCTCATTGCCCTTGGAGGTCTTCCTCCTAAATGGCATGTGTTCAATACTACTATTCTCAACAACGACAGAATTCCAAGTTTTGAAGAATTGTTGACTAGATGTTCTCAAGAAGAAACAAGGATGATGGAATTGGAGATGCCTTCGAATAGGAATAATCCTATCGCATTCTCCGCTCATGCCAAGAGGAAGAACAATGTAGGTTCAAAGAAGCAAAGTCAAGGAAGACCGGGATTCAAAAATGGAAGGAAGGGAAGATGCTTCGTTTGCAACAAGTTTGGTCACTATGCCAAGGAATGTCCAAATAGAAGGGACACATCTCATGATGATGATCACAATCTTTCCAAGGGCAACAACAACAATCAAAGGAATGGCAGGTTCAACAACAAAGCGAAAAGGAATGCTTCCGCTAATCAACTTGGAAATGATCGAGCTTCTAAAAGAACAAGAAACTCTAGGTATGATGAGTCTAATGTTGTAAATTCTAAGCAAAAGGAATTTTATCTTATATCTTCCCTCTCTATTGCCTCTCCTCCAGATACTTTGGGAAATTGGTTGATTGATAGTGGTGCCTCAGGGCACTTCACCAGGCACAAGGAAGCTCTTTCAAATCTAATAGAGAAGGATACAAATTTGGAAATTATCCTTGGAGACAATGCCACCAATCCCATGAAGGGCGCTGGGAATGTTACCCTTCAATTGAATCAAGCCTCAAGGTAACATTGTTCATCTTCAAGAAGTACTATATGTACCTAATCTAAAGAAGAATCTAGTGTCTATCTCGACGATTGAAGACAAAGGATTCAAGGTGGCATTCATCGATGAAAAGGTACATGTGTGGAAAAGAAATTTCAAAGAAGCATTTACTCTTGGATTCAGGGTTGACAATTTATATCAAGTTGGAGAAAGTCCACTGGGAGCCATGTCTTGTGACACATCTCTTCAATCCGAACTATGGCACAGGAGGTTTGCTCATCTTCGCTATAAGGCTCTATCTAATGCAAGGAAAATGGTTACAGGTATGCCCAAATTCAAAATAGACCATAAAGGTGTATGTCAGGGATGTGCCAAGAGAAAACATACAAGGGGACCATTCCCCACAAGTGATAGCAAGACCACAGATATTTTGCAATTGGTCCATTCTGATCTATCTGGTATGTTGCGTGTGACATTATTAGGAGGATATTTATATTATGTTGTCTTTGTCGATGACTTCTCTCACAAAACTTTGATATATTTCTTGAAGAAGAAGGATGAAATATTCTCATGGTTTCGTGCCTTCAAAGCCTTGGTGGAAAATCAAACAGGGAAGAAGATCAAGATATTGAGGACCAATAATGGAACCGAGTATGAGTCAAATGAATTCAATGACCATTGCAAGGAAGCTGGCATTAAAAGGGAGACTGCTACTGCATATACTCCTGAGCAAAATGGTGTTGTTGAAAGGAAGAATCGTTCCATTATAGAAGCCACTCGTGCCATGCTTCATGATCAAGGACTTCCAAAGTTCCTATGGGGAGAAGCTGCCAACACTGATGTCTACGTTCAAAATCGATGCCCTCATCAAGCATTGGACTCCAAAATTCCCAAAGATGTTTTCACCAGTAAAAAAACCTGATGTTTCTCAATTTAGAATTTTTGGCAGTCCTGTATACTTTCATGTGCCGAAAGAAAAGATAAGTAAATTGGAGGCATCTGTGAAGAAAGGAACTTTTGTGGGCTACAATGAAACTTCTAAGTCATATAGAATCTATGTGCCTGGTCAAAGAGAAGTAGAGTTGAGTCATGATGTCACCTTCGATGAGGATGTTGCCCTAAGGAATATTAGCAAGCTTCCTATTCCAAGGAAGGACAAAGAAGCAGATGCAGGAAATCAAGGAGATTCACAGGATGAGTCGATGCCCGATGTTGAAGAACCAATGGATCCCATTGATCCTCCTCCTCATGAGCCCTCCTCCTCCAAAAGGAGACCCTCATGACTGAGGGAAACTCTCGAAGATGCTGAGAGACATGCTGCACCAAGGGGCACATTTCGTGTAAGCAAGAAGCTTAATAGGTACCAAGGGTACTTAACTGCTATGAGCACCATTATTCAGTCTGAACCTTGCTCATTCGAAGAAGTTGTGAAGCAACATGTATGAAAGGATGCTATGAATGAAGAGAACAAGTTAATTATGAAGAATAATGTGTGGGATGTGATCCCTAGACCCCAGGACAAATCTGTTGTCACCTCTAAATGGCTCTACAAGATCAAGCATGGTGTTGATGGAAGTGTTGAGAAGTTCAAAGCCAGATTTGTTGCTCAAGGCTTCTCTCAAAATGAAGGTGTGGATTATGATGAGATATTTGCACCGGTTGCTTGCTACACCACCATTCGTTCGATTATAGCCCTTGTTGCCTCGCAGGGATGGAATCTACACCAAATGGATGTCAAGACTGCCTTCTTGCATGGTTCACTTAAGGAGGAAGTCTACGTGGAACAACCTGAGGGGTTTGAAGTTCAAGATCGTCAGACACATGTATGCAGGCTGAAGAAATCCCTCTATGGGTTGAAGTTGGGATTTACAAGAAGTGACGCTGATTCGAACCTTTACTTTAAGGTTGAGAATGATAGACCTCTCATCTTGGTACTCTATGTGGACAATCTCTTTCTGACAGGTGCAGACCTTCTTATTCATCAATGTAAGAGAGAGTTGGCTTCCGAATTTGATATGAAGGACCTAGGACTGATGCATTACTTCCTAGGGTTGGAGTTCTGCCAAAACCCAGGGGAGATTTTCCTTTTTGAAGGAAAATAAGTTGTGAAGCTACTTGAAAGATTTGGGATGGTGAACTGCAAGTCCATGACTACTCCGAAGGAACTTAACTTCAAGAAGTTATGCGGAAGTGTTGTCGGGCCCGATTTGGGAAATCCTTCTGAGTATCGTCAACTCATAGGGGCCCTGATGTTCTTGGTGAACTCTCGTCTGGACATATGTTTTGCAGTGAACACATTGAGTTAGCTTATGGTCGAGCCTCATCATATACATTGGATTGCTGCAAAGAATCTCTTGAAATATCTCTGTGGCAAAATCACTTATGGACTGAGATACACTATGGGAATGTGAGGCTCCATGGTTACTCTGATGCAGACTGGGTTGGCAGTGTGGTGGAACGCAAAAGCACATCAGGATGTTGCTTCTCTCTAGGTTCTGCTTCAATATCATGGATGAGCAAGAAGCAGAAGTTGGTTGCTTTAAGCACCGTTGAGGCTGAATACATTGCTACTAGTTTGGCCTCCTGTGAAGTTGTCTAGTTGAGGAAGCTCTTTAGTGAGTTGTTTGGACATGTGTTGGATACCACCGTGATCTTCTGTGACAACCAGAGTGGGATTCGTCTTTCTGAGAATCCCGTGTTCATGATCGCTCCAAGCATATTGATATCGGGTACCACTTTATCCGAGATATGGTACAGCGGGGAGCAATAAGGCTCCATCACATTGGGACCGATGAGCAGGTCATCGATATTCTTACAAAGCCCCTTGGGAAGGTCAAATTCTTAACCTTTCGTGAACAACTTGGAGTCGTGGAGAGACCCTCTTATGAGGGTCCCTATATGAGATGGCTAGTGAGCTCTAGAAGCTCCGGGGGGCTTGGGGTACTTCTTGGAGTGATGAGCGACCATAGGGTGACTCACCCTCCCCTAGTGGTGCATTGTGTACAAGGTGAATGGTTCACCTTCCCCTGTGATACCCCATGGTGGTAAATGCATAGGTTGAGTGGTTCACCCTCCCCTATGGTATATGAGCGAGATGAATGGTTCACCTTTTCCTACCGACACATCCTACCCATGCAGTGCGAGACTCATGAGAAGTACGTCTCACCTAGCCAATGAGTTGGGAAATGAAGATAGGGACCATAGTACTACCGATGGACACATCATGTACTATCGTGCCCCCTATGCTAGGATGTTGATATTGATCTGGGATCAATGGAAACAGACTACGGGTCAGTTAAGAGTGGTATGACACACTCTCTATTGTTGGAGACTGACTTCGGGTCAGTGAAGAATGGTATGATACATTCTCGATCATTTCTTCTTTCTTCATTGTTAAGCAGAGCAGAGCAGTGCAGTGACAAGGATGGTAAAGATTGTCAGACATTTTAGCAGGTGATATTCTACCTAGTTGAGAGAGAGTGTTAAATTTCGCAACTAGGGCCAAACATCACTTTGGACAGCTCTTATGAGGCAACTGATATTGTTCTTGGATTCCTCTTTCCAAGAGGTGTGGAATTGATCTAAAGATCATCCCATTCTAACATGTACAAATGAAGTTATGAATTTATTTTGATTATGGACAAATTGTCAAGGTCAGCGAACCATCAAATTAGCCTCCTCCAGCCTTCAACATTGCATATACAGCTTGATTGGGCCTAATGGTTAAGAGCATGTGTTTCCTCCTAAGAGGTCACAGGGTCCAAAACCAGAGGGGGGTAGAGTATGTATGCCTTCGTAGACTTAGTAGTCAAATCGCTGTGCAGAGGTGGGTCCCTTATCCCACAAACAAGGGGGTCTCATACACCAGTATTGGTGTCTGGCTTGGCTGTGACCTTAAAAATAGATATTATTATTATTATTATTATTATTATAAATACAAAGTGCCTCCACAATTTGGCATCTCATCTCATTCATCTTTCTCCCTCTCATCTTTATTGGGTACGGATTTCTGGGCCTCTCTCTCTCCACACGTGCGAAAGGAAAACTGTTTTTTCTAGCTGTTGCGTTGACCAGATTTGACCGAAATTTTAGGAAGCTGAAATTTCAAGAGACTGAAATTTCAAGAGGTTGACTTTGACCAGAGTTGACCCTGTTTGACTTCAGTTTTGTGAGGGAGACTTCTGTTTGGTCAGGCCACTGTTCTGGGCACAAAAACCGAAGCAGTTTGACCCTTGCGTTGACCACCCTTGACTTCCCTAATTCAGGTTGTTGTGTTGACTTCTGTTGACCAGATTTGACTAGTTTTTTTCGGACTATTGTGGGCTACATTATCTTGTTGTTGGAGGCCAAGTTGACCAAGATTGACCGAGCTGTTTTAGAGGTCAATTTCAACCCTGTTGACCAGCTTTGACTTTCTGGTTAGGGCTTTCTATTTTTGCTTTTTTTATTGATCAATTTGGGCAAGTGAATATTGTAAATTTTACTCTCTCTGTGCTGAACTTTTGAAGAATTATAAGAAGAATTGATAAAGGATTTCCCCATATTGGGGTTTGTCCCTGGCTGCTGCCATATCTTGTGTTGGCTTGTCTTCTATTGTTATTGCTTGTTCTATCTGCATTTTACTATCATGTTGATGTGATTGCTATACTGGATATGATGTTGGGCTAATAAAGAAAATTGAAGTAAAATTGCTCTAAGCATAGAACATACCATTGTTATCCTAAAATTAACACATGTATTTAGGGCTTCTTCAACCTTCTTGCAAATTTCCTCTTCAAGTTTTTTTGTAATAGTCCCTTCAACTTTTATAATAACATATTTATGCTTATTCTTTGATTTAGATTCTTGTAAATGTATTTTCACATTCTTGACATTGTTCAATCATTTTTTGTTCCTTGCACAAAGGAGGTACTAAATAGGCCATCTTGGATAATCATTCTTCAAATATTTGATAATAGTATACTAATCCTTCTAACCCTCTAGCTAAATAAAAACACTCCTAAAAAATTTTAAAATCCTTCCAAGACACATTGTGGTTCATGTCCCAACTAAGTTGGTCATTAGGAATTAGTCAGGGAGGTTTAGGAACCACGAGTGGCATCGTATCCATACTCATACTATGACCAAGTGTTTTCTCCTTGTTCCAACTTGCTGACAAGACCCATATGCATGAGGCTATCATTCGAGGCATGCAAATCTGCAAAAATACCCTAGTGGTATTTTCCATGTGGAATGACAGTTTTTCACTAACCACATAGCATCATTGTCTTGTCCAATTTTGCTTGAATCATTAGTCCCCTAATGTATCTTTGGTTGTTTTTGGAGTGTATCTCTGCACCTATTAGCAGATTTGTCTATAATAAACCTATCTAGTTGTTCAACCCTAGGCCCTAGCATAGGGTTTGTCTTACAACTAATTTGTCCAAGCATCAAAAGAAGTTGTTTCCCAGAAGGTCGGGAGACAAGATCATATGGCAACCAATCAAGTATGGATGCCTACTAGCACCCACTTTTAGTGCCAACACCCAAACCATCAAAACTTTGGTTGTCTAAATGGCCCAACCTTGGTCTCAAGTGGCCCTAGCTACTCAAGCTCGCCAACAACATGCAAGCTCATATAGGCCAATGTTGATATTGAGGATAATTGGATCCAAGTGATGTGCTAGAGTGAATGAGCCTTTGAAGCCCCAAACTAAGACAATATATTTCCCAACACTGAGCCTTGTTTAGCGAGGTTATCATTGAAGGGTTTGTTCCCCTCCATCATTACTCAATCCCCTATTGTGATTCAATGAACATCTCACTAAAATGATTAAGACATGTTACCCTAAACAATTGGATCGTGGCAAGAACACTAGATGTTTCAAACTTGTACAATGTTCTAATTGGCTTCAAGGAAAATAAAGTGAGGATGGAAGAGATCCTTGAACTGTTGCAATAAAAGTTTCATCATGCATTTGAAGGAAGTTGAAATCACTAGCTTTTTGTTAAGTTGGCCTTATATGTTATTTAGCCAAGTGTTGTTTGTTATTTTTATTCCTAGTGAACAGGGGATGGAGATGTTTTACCTAGTTGACTTTGTTATTATTGGCCTTCCTTACCTATTTATATAAAGGGATGAGAGAGTCTTCAATTGTAAAATTCATGTAATAACCATGTGAGAGTGCACAAATCATTATATCTTAAAGATGAACATGTCTTGAACCTTTGTACTTGTCTTTATGCAAGTGAGGAAGGTGCTAGGGTCTGTGAGAGGCAAAACCTAGAGATTTGAAGTGTTGGGTTTGAAATCTTTGTGTGAGAAGGACCTTGAATTTGTGGCAAAGAAATCCAAGAAGAGACTTGAAGCACTTTGCTTGGAGCTAGTGTGAGGAAAGCTTGGTGAAGGAACAAGGTGGGCTTCTTGGTGTTGAAACTTGATGCTAGCATGTTGTGAATCATTAGGTGTGTCTAGATAGGTCAGTGGGATGCCTTGCTAGGCCTTTGTATAGTTGATTACGATTTGCTATTAATGGTGTAGGCAATAGGCAAGGTTTTGACGTGTTACCACCTATACTGCAAGAGAGTTGTACATGTAATCCTTGGTATCACTCCAACTATATCAGTCAGATTTTTGCAGGTTGGTATTATGGTCCTAGCCTTCTAAAGGTTGGGACGTTAGTGGAGGCAGCTTATAGCACGGGATGTCAATAGATGGTTTTGTTAGTTGTGCACCATAGAGATCTTTGGTTGGAAGAGACTCAAATCTCCTTGGTTGGATGGTGTTGTGCTTGTTGCTTGTGTGGTGGTTTATCGTGGTTTATTGTGGTTTAGTCTTTCTTCATAATGGCATATCTTGGTTGATGGAGCTTCAAAGTTTAGAAGTTTATGGTTTCATTTGATACATTGGTTGATGATTGTGAGACACTCCATGCTATTAGTAAATGATTATATTCTTCATGGTTGGCCTTAGTCTCCTCTTAGTCTCCTCCTATTATGAAATTGGCTTATGATGAGTTTACTAGGAAATACCACCTTGGTACAAAACCTTGTAAGATACTTCTTGATAGCAACAAATTATTATGGAGGCCACCCCTTGACCATCTTAAACCATAGGAAAGATTACGTAAAGAGTCAATAACCCCTTCATTCATGTAAAAGCACATGCATAAAAAGGGGAACATATGTTGCTAAGAGATTATAATATATTATAAGGGGATGCTCTTTTATTCAAAAGCATTAAGTGCATAAAGGAGCGTGAGAGTCAAGCATCATATGGAACCACCACACTTGCAAACATATACCATGTGCATTAAAGGGCACATATGTGGAGGTGGAAATCAATATTTTATTAAGAGCCTTTTGCCATGACTTGAACAATATATAAGAGGGTCGATGCATGGTTATAGAGCCACCTTCTCGCATGCTAGTCGATGGGGCCATTACGCACACCATGTGATGTGGAAAGGGGGCCACAAATCAGGAGAGTCGAGCCGATTCCCGACACCGATAGGAAGAGTGGGAATGGATAGATTCATTATAAAAGAATGGTGGTCTAAGATCAGAACGAGAGCGGAGGCAGCAGGGAAGGTATTCTCATAAAAGAAAGAAACAAGAACAGGCAGGGACATCAGAGTTGTCTAACCTTTGTTGTGTTGCTATACCTAGTCTTACTTGCTCCCACCATTCTATTAGATGGGCTTTTCCTTTTATTTGGTCCATGTCCACGAATGAATATGCCATGAAATTAAAAGTATTATTACAAACCGCAGAATTGACAATATGTTGAACAAGCATTGAGCTGCCCCTTTTTTGTATAATAGCTTATTTTCACAAAGTCAATAATGTCAAAAGCTACGGAATCCATCCATGTGAAATGGGGTTGTGGAATGGAGACATGTCCAAGTCAAATATTTGAGAAGTATGTAGCCACTTTCATTTATACATGGCGAATTCGACCATCATCAAACGCTTTAAACATTACATGGATCTAGCCCTGGGTTTATTATGGTGATGGATCATCATACCATGGTGAGGTGCCATACGCATAGAATCAATTCACATATAGCTGAAGTCGCCTCCTTTATTATATATAATCGTTTGTGTGGGATAAAACCACAAATGTGCCTCATGAATTATGTAGCTGCAGGAATGGAATTTCACTTTATTGAGCTTTACATTGTGGGGATGTCTTGGGTATGAACCACTACATAAATACATGACCTGCCATGGATCCACCTATCGTAGGGAGTTGCCATCGTTTGAATTTAGGGCAATGTATGTCAAATTTTGATGAGTATCCTTCGCCTACCTCACAAGCTTGTAAGACAGCTTCATATGGCATGATTCAGATGAGGAATGGGCCCATAACGCGATGGCACAATCAATGAAGGGCAACGTTGGATTATTATAAATTGTTGGGGCCACTTGCGTTCCACAACATATGGACTGGTACAATGTTACACATAGGGCAACATCATATTCACATCGTTTTATTCATACATGTCATGGCATCACCATTCACGCAGGCTGATTCAATCATCGAGTATCACGGGGGTTCACCCATCAAAGACAAGTGGACACGTGGAGGAGTGGCCCACTCCCAGAATGAATAGAATATTATTATTATTTTTTATTGTAAGAGGTTGAACTAAAGGCTCTATTTAAGAGAGCAGCTGCCTGATTTCTGAGTTCACGTTTAAATTTGGGAGAACTCCTTCCTTCGGAGCTTAATGGCAGAACTTTGTTTATGAATACATTTCCTTCTCTATCCATGGATTGAAATATATCATACATGGTTCTTGACAGCTGTAGTAGCCTAAAGTAATGAATGTTGTCTAAATGTGTAATATTCTTGGCCATATTTTGTTTCTGCAATACAGGACAGCAAAAGAAGGGTATTATTGACTTGTACTTTTCAGCCATATTACCCTCCCAGTTGTGCTTTGTTGTGACCCCACCCCATTCACCCAATGCACTAGGCATTAATCTCCAGTCCTACCATCCACTATTATTTTCTGCAACTTCTAAATTTGTTTTGCTGGTATTTACTCTCTAACCCATTGTTGCACTCCATTCCCTTAGAATTCCAGCAACCCTAATTAGGGAGGCCTCCCTTGAGCTGGAGGAGAGTTGCCCTAAACAGCAAAAGAGAGTTGGTGAGTTGACAGTGGCTAGGCTCCTAGTTAACTTGGTCTATCATCTGGATCCTTTAGACTTTTACACTTTCAGATGACAGATTGAGTGATAACAAGAGGCATTGGAGAGCCCTTGCTTGTGAGAAGCTTGAAAGACTATGTTGTGCCAATTTGTGAGAAGCTTGAAAGACTATGTTGTGCTACCCAAACCTTGTGTTCTGTAATGTCCTCAGGTAATTTTAGCCCTTAGGGTTTCAAAATCATAAGTTAATCTCTAGTAATTGCACAGCACTCTTCACCATTAGGCAGAGATAATATAAATCACACAATAATGCACATGACAGTAGATTTAACCACACAGCAATTTGTTCACGTCTATCAGATCTTTACAACAGCTACTAGGAATGTTATAGCAACACTACTTATCTATGAAATGTAAACTGTCCACTTCAGTGTTTAAAGCAACAACCAATATCTATGCAATAGTTCTGATTCCACAAATCAATTTAACCAGCTTACAGAAAGATTTGATCTACTTGATAAAAATTTCAGCCTCCAGAGAGTCCTGCTAACTAATGATACCCAAACTGGGCTAACTGTCTCACTGCCCTTACAGTCCTGCCTCCAAACTTGTTCACTGCCCAGATCAAAATGCAATCCACTTGCCCTTGGAAATATAGGCCGCAACTTCCAGACTACTGCTTTATTTGCTGCTGATGACTACCTGCAGTTTGCTTATTTTGGACAGACAAGGAGCCCTAACCATTTTGGCCCCTGCAACAGGTCCAATTTCAGCCAACTCGGGCTTGCAGCCCTGTGGCCTGTGAATCTTGCTGCTAGATGAAACCCGCTGCTTCTGCTGTTTACGAGACCAGATTTGTTGAGTAACGAAATAACCAAAGAAGCTTCTTAACCAGGAACCGAATTTGCTCCAAGAATGTGCTGTAACAGAACAGTGAAGAAAAAAAACTTGTTGACCAGACGAAAAATATTAGAGGGCTGCTTCTAGGATAGATCCGAATCGCTTCAAGATAATTTGCTGTGACAGAACAAGGGAAAAGAAGTGTCTAGGTAGGGTGGGATCAGCTCCACCGAAACATATCAAGAAGAAGGTCTTAAAACCTTCAGAGCCTTAGGCTCAAGAAAACAGAGACAATTCAATTCCAATTCGATGATGATAAAATGATTTCAACTCTCCTATATTTATAGATTTTCTCATGGGGCTTCTCCTCCTTAATCAAATGTGAGGGGTTCATGTGCAACCCCCAATTTGGGCTTTTTGCCCCAGCTACCCCAAAATTTACCCAATGTTGCCCCAAAACATTGGATAATTGGGTTTTCCCCCGTTATCAAAGACTATAGCCTACGGGGTTGGATAGGCTATTATGTCGCTATTCCATCCTCCCATAGGGGACATCACATGTTCTTGCAAATCTGATTTTCAATGTATGTTCTCATGGTGATTGAGTAGTTTGTATTGCTCGTTATATGTGTTGATGTAACATAACAGTGAGCAGATTTTGTTGAGAGATTTGACAAGTAAATAGAAACTAAAAGGGAAAAATTGTAGCTCTAACAAATATGTGTTTAATAAGTTATTTTCAGATCTGTTATATGCCAGGAATTGTAACCTAAGGGCTGAAAACAAATTTTCCTTAAGTACAATTGCTCGATGTTTATTCTCTTGGGCTTCCTTGTGTATTTTCTTAGACAGTAGTAAAATATATACAGTTGTAACTAATATTTCAGATTCAGCACTAAGGCTAAAAGTTCATAGGTATCTCCTTTAGTGATAGTAATAGATTTTCCCGAAACTTCCACATGGTAACAGAGCTGGCTTGACTGAAATCACTCTCTTAGTGAAAAGGGAGTTGCATATTACAATTGTTTTGAACTTGGGAGTGGTGCTTGACCTATCATAGGTTTTTGGTATGAAACCCTAATGCACTTGGAAAGAACTTGAACCCTAGAAAGGTTATTTGCTTGACTTCTTGTTCATTTCACTTTGAGGTTATTTTAGATTTGTGGGGATGACTATCCTCAATTTTAGAGAGTGTGGGAGGTCAGAAGGTGCTTCCAGTTTTAGACCTTCAAAGTCCACGCTACAAATGCTATTGGAAGAAGTTGAACTTCGAGAGACTGTTGAGAAAAAGATCGTCGCACCTACCAATCTGAAATCTCTGGCTAAACATAATATGAAAGATGTAGTGTACTTAGCAGGGTAATATGAGATACCCAAGGAGGTATACAAGGGGAATAATACTAGATGCCTAGGTATTGCTATGTAATGAAGGACATCATTTGTAAATAAGACCTATGTAATAGTGTGAACACAAATATTGTAAGAAGGCTTATTAGAAGGTTCCAACTACTAGAAAGTTTCTTCTCTACAATGTTTTTAGGAGGTAGATAGTATTATAAATAGAAGTATAAGCAATGGAATCGGCTAGTGGAATGTTATTGTAATTGGAACTCAGCTCATTAGGAGGGTGCCGTCTCTAAGAGGCAAGTGAACAAGAGTGGATTCCTTCCATAAAAGGATCAATTGTAAGTTGTCTCCCTACCTTAAGGGTTTGTTATTAATAAAGTGAAGAATTTCTATATTATTCTTGGATGTTTTGTATGTGATTCTATTTTTAGATCTAAAGCACATAACAAAAGAGGCCAAGGCAAAGAGCAACTTCTCTGATTCAGTGAAGGATAATCTGATCACTCACATTATAGAGAAAAATATCAACAAGGAAATGTATAATGTTTAGGTTGCATTATACCAAGTGTGAGTGTCTCTAGGAAGATGCTCTTGAGAAACAAGCTTTCAATGAGCTGCATGAGTGACATAGATACAATCATTAGCCTCATAGCTAGGCTCACAATGTTGAAGGATTAATTGGCTGTGACAGGAACAAAAACACACGATGAGGAGTTGGTGCCCCATTGCATCAAATGGATTTGCTTCATCTTGGAAAACTTTTGTGCAAGGTGTTTATGCCTGTGAGAAGTTGCCTACTTTTGATAAGCTTTGGGATGATTTTGCATAGGAAGAGATAAGGTTAGAATTTCATTTATCTGAACAAAGAGAAGTAAAAGACCTTGCCCTCATCATGAGGATGAGGAAGGGAAACAAGAAGAGACACAAGAAGGCTAAGAAGGAAGAATCGAGTAAAGGTAAGAAGGATTTAAGAAATGTGAAACGTTTCAGTTGGCACCAAAAGAAACATTATGCCAACTAATGTCTGAAGAAGAAGAAAGGGAAGGTCTAGCAATAGAAACAATTTGCAGGGAGTGTAGGGATTGTGGCAAGGGTGGATGAGTTGGCATCCTAGCTTATGACCACCTTCTCCATGTTCTCCTGTTTATCTTCAACACTTTAAGAAGTATCGGGTGGTATGTGAACAAGGGTGCATTGAGACATATGACTTATGACAATAAATCCTTCAGTAGGCTTCCAAAGCAAGAGGGAGGAATCCGTGTGGAGTTCAGGAATGATGCTACTTGCCTTGCGAAAGGATTGGGCTCTATGTTCTTTTGGAATCCATCAAGTGATGTTTTTGAGTTAAATGATGTTTTGTTTGCCCTTGATTTAAAGAAAAATCTTCTTTTTCAGTTTCTTGTACGACAAATTCTCAGTATAGAGTAGAATTCAAAAGACAATTCCTATTTGTGATGTAGCCTGAGAGCAATGTTATCAAAATCAGATTTGAACCAGCAGAACTGGCCAATCCGCCCAATTTTGGCATTGTACTGGAACAGTTCGATGTTTCATACCATTAAGGCCAATTTCGTATGGAATTGGCCTTAAAGCATTGAACCAGCTGGTTCAGTATGACACAGCTAAAGGCCACTAAATCTTAATTTTTTAATTAAAAAATTTTACTTAGAATAAAAATAAATAAATAATAAATATATATATATAATATATATAGATAGATATATATATATAACCCTAGGATCCTACAAAACCTAACCATAGTAATAATATTAAATTATTTTCTTTTCTATCCTTTTACTTAAATTTTTAAGTTTTAACATTATCATTAATTGTTTCGGGATATTTGAGAATGGTTCCAACTATCAATTTTTAAGCTCTAGGTGATTGTCGTCCTATGTTTCTCTTCATTAAATAAATCATATCTAAATTTATTTACCCACAAAAATATATATTTTTGAAGATGCAACAATCACACATATAGCTGAAAAATAAGCAACGTAAACATAAACACAATATACTAATGATTACACCCTCAAATCAACTTTTCATTTGAAAATTCCGAACTTACAGGGAATCTTCTACAAGTTGTCAAACTAATAGTTGTACAGTACACACAAAAAATCAAATCTGCACTTACTGAGATAAACTTTCCTGCTGTCCAAGTTCCAACTAAGAATCTTCCTACCTGAAATGTTTTATAGTATTGTATGGATTGTACTTTGGCATGCCACTCGACCTTGCCTCCTCTCCTGTGCCTTGAATCTGATCTGCTCAATTAATCTTTCTTGATCTCTTGAATCTTCTTGGCTTACAAAATGTGTTTGCAACCTCTCCCATCTTGTTCTATGTATGTTTTGAGAGAGATAACTAATCTCATTAATCCCAGCTGCTAATTTCCCAAATCTTAGCAACTAATTCCCAAATTGTAGCAACTAATCTCCTCAATCTTAACAACCACCTTATCTCAAAAGTGAGATTCACAGCTAAGATTAGATCAAATTTAACTCACTAATACTCTATAATCTCTAGAATATTTCATTTAGATTTCTAAGATTTAGTAGAAGATAGGAAATTTGACTCAATTTTATTTAGTTAAGTGAAATTACAAGATGATATTATTTTCCACTTCTACTAACTGGTAACTAGAAGTTGTCTCAAACTACTTCTCGTACATTCAGAGCTAACCTATGCAAGAAGCTCCTACTCGAGGTATATTTCTCGACACTCCCTCTTAGCAAGGAAAGAATTTTGCACCAATCCAAGTCATCTATAGAGGTTTCAAACTTCCCAGAGTGGGGCCCATTGGGCGGATGTCTAGCACAAGGTCGGATGTGTTGAAGAATATAACTAATGTCGGTCTTCATAATTACATTTGAGTCATAATGTAATGTATTTGTCAAAAGAAAGAAAAATAAATTTTATTATTAAAGAAATTGACTTATTAAAGCATGGGTTTCATGTTGATTTGGGATAGCATTGGATGTGCTCTAAGCCTCAAATTTTGTAGGGAGGCTTGGGCACAACTATTCCAAAGAACCCAGAAAATGTTTTGGGAACTTCCACCTAGAAGTGATTTTATTGAAATAATTAATATTTTTAATGGGGTTCCTAAGTCTAAACTTAGGAAAATTAAAATATTAATGGGTATTAATCTAATTACGGGTGAAACTTCTAAATAAAGCCATGGATCAAGTCAAAACGATCTGAGTCTTTGATTATGATTTAATCTAGGTCGTTGGTTGTCCAATAGAAAGATATAAGAAGGGGCTTGAGGGTCACTTGGAAAACACACAAAGAGATTGAGAAAATCGATTGAAGAGATCTTGCAGCAGAGGGGCAGTGAGAATCCGAGAGAAGGAATTTCCGGAGAGTATGAGGCAGAGGGAGAACAGAAAGACGTCCAAAGGAAGGTTGACGCTAGCCTATGCAGTGCTGACGCAGAGGCAACGCAGTCATTGAGGGGAAGTCAAGTTCCTACTAAGGGAAGTCAAAGATCAGTTGTCGGAAGCCAGGGTGTGAGTCTAGGAGGCAAAAAGTCGATTTCTTAGCTACTAGAGGATCTAGAGGAGACACAGTGTAATACCCAGGAGGGGTGACGCAGAAATTGCCCAAGGTGACGCAGTTATGCGCATAGGCCACGCAGAGGGTGACACAGAACCTCCAGAGTAGCAGGATCAATGATTGATTCTCCAGTGACAGGGTGAGATCATTTCACCAGTATTTTGTTCACTATTCTCTCTGTATCGGATTGCTAGTTGAGCATCCTAGAATTGTACTCAGAATTTCTCCTGCATAATAATAAAACCCTTAGAGTTGTTGCACCGGTTTTCCCGCATTGGGTTGTTTCCAAGGACTTTTTGTCCAAAAATCACTGTGTCCTATGTGTTGTATTTTCTTTCTTGCTCAGTATTTTGTTTACACATATATGTAAATTAAGTGAAGGTTACAGATGTATTTGCTTCGATATTTACCATAGAACACAGTAAATAACTTGCATGATTTAATCATGTAGGAGAAGTAACATCAATTTGCTGCAGTAGGGGTTCCTCTTGTGGAATTTTCACATGGTATCAAAGCTAGTGCAGGTGAAACAAGAAGAGCAGAACCAGAAAATGACTTTCCTTCAAGATGAGCATGCCCTCAAGACGTATGTTGATAATGTGGTAGTTGTCCCAACGGATGCAGATTTGTTGAATAAGTACAGAGTTGAGATGGCTAAGGCGAAGAGGATGATCCTGGATGGAGTCAAGGATCATGTGGTGTGCCACGTTGCAAGCAAAGGGATCGCTAAGGAGATGTGGGATGCCTTGACCACATTGTATCAGGGATCTTCCAAGCAGCGGAAGATGTACTTAGAGCAGAAACTGGGATCTGCTCAGATGCAAAAGGGGGGAGCGAGTGAATCTGTTCCTCACAAAACTGAAGGAGACCCGGGATGAGTTGTCAGTTCCGGGACATACACCTCAAGACTCAGAGTTAGTAAGATTGGCTCTGAATTCTGTCTCAGATGATTGGCAGATCTTTGTCCAGAGTATCTTGGGCAGGGCAACATTGCCAAATTGGGACGAGATGTGGGCAGCTCTGAAACAAGAAGAGCTGAGGAGAGACCTGCTCAAGGTGAAACTTGACGGGAGCAGCAGCAACAGTGAGTCAAAGCCCAAAGTAGAGGAGGAGGATAATGCAGCCCTTGCATCAAAGGGACAGCAGGGGCAACAGAGACGAAAGAAGGATGTCTCCAAGATGAAGTGCTTCAGGGGTGGCGAGATGGGCCATTATGCATCCTGGTGTCCTTTGAAGAAAAAGGACAAGGATGAGAAGCATGATCCAAAGGTTGCAGCCACAAAGATCGAACAGGAGGATTTCACCATGACAGTCGAGATACCTCCAAGAGGGAGGTGGGCTGATATAGAATTGTAGTTAGGAGGACTGCAGATGGGCAGGATCCTTGATGAGCCCACCTCTTGGATCGTTACCTTGCTATGTAGAGCCCATGATCAGTAGTAGTGGGATGGTGGAGTTTCAGTTGGTGACATGGAGTGTTGATTCGACTAATGCAGTGGCCAGGATGCCAGAGACTGAGCAACACAGAGCAGAGAGGAAGCAATAAGAGGAGGCATAGTGCAGAGCTTCAGCAGCGCAGTGGCTTCAGAGGCAGCATGGGACTAGCAACAATCAAGATGTCAGCACCAAGGTGTATCCACTGGATATTTATCCAGTTTTGGGTGCTTTTAGTTGCTTCTCTTAGCAACTGAGTTGCAGTACGAATGAAGTGTTAACAGTGGCAGTGCTAGCAGCATAGCAGATGCAGCATTTGGGAGGGAGTTGCAATGCAGATGCAGTGTTGGGTGCCAGGACGAGCAGCAACACGAATGCAGTGGAAGTTGTAGTACAGATGCAATGTTGATAGAGGTAGTGTCGACACCAGTACAGTAAGCAGCAGCAGCGCAGTGGTTGGTGGATAGCAAGTCAGACATCAATAGTGCAGAGATGATGCTTCAGAATCAGAGAAGTATGCAGAGAGGTAGTGTATTGCTAAAGCACATTCCTCGCTAAGAGGGAGTGTTGATTTGGGATAGAATCGGATGTGCACTAAGCCTCAAATTTTGCAGGGAGGCTTGGGCACAAGTATTCCAAAGAACCCAGAAAGCGTTTTGGGAAATTCCACCTAGAGGTGATTTTATTAAAATAATTAATATTTTTAATGGGATTCCTAAGTCTAAACTTGGGAAAATTAATATATTAATGGGTATTAATCTAATCGGGGATGAAACTTCTAGATAAAGACAAGGATCAAGTCAAAACGATCTGAGTCTTTGATTATGATTTAATCTAGGTCATTGGTTGTCCAACAGAAAGGTATAAGAAGGGGCTTGTGGGTCATTTGGAAAACACACAGAGAGATTGAGAAAATCGATTTTCTGAAGTGAGAAGTTCTCAAGAGAAAAATCGATTGAGGAGATCTTGCAACAGAAGGGTGGTGAGAATCCGAGACAAGGAATTTCTAGAGAGTATGGGGCAGAGGGAGAATAGAAAGACGTCCAAAGGAAGGCTAACGTTGGCCTACGCAGTGCTGATGCAGAGGCAACGCAGTCATTAAGGGGAAGTCGAGTTCCTGCTAAAGGAAGTTGAAGTTCAGTTGCTGGAAGCCAGGGTGTGAGTTTGGGAGGCAGAAAGACGATTTCTAAGCCAGCAGAGGATCCAGAGGAGAGGCAACGTAATACCTAGGAGGGGTGACAGTTTTGCGCAAAGGCCACACAAAGGATGACGCGGAGCCTCCAGAGTAGCAAGATTAGTCACTGGTTCTCCAGTGACAGGGTGAGATCATTTCACCAGTCTTTTGTTCAGTATTCTCTCTGTATCGAATTGCTAATTAAGCATCCTAGAATTGTACTCGGAATTTCTCCTACATAATAATAAAACCCTCAAAGTTGTTGCACCAGTTTTCCCGCATTGGGTTTTTCCGGGGACTTTTTGTCCAAAAATAATTGTCCCCTATGTGTTGTATTTTTCTTTCTTGCTCAATATTTTGTTTCTGCATATATGTAAATTAAGTGAAGGTTGCAGATGTATTTGCTTCGATATTCACCATAGAACACAGTCAATAACTTGCATCATTTAATCAAGTAGGAGAAGTAACATCACCGTGCTACAGTAGGGGTTCCTCTTGTGGAATTTTCACATTTCATGCTTAGGTCAATTGTTTTTAGGTTATAGCCTCCATTGAAGGCTTCTAGGGTTTATGTCAAGTATCCTTGTCCATGTCATAATGTAAAAGACCCTTTTAGGGCTCTATTTGTCAAGAAAGAAATTTATTTTAATGTAAATTAGGTCTTCTAGACCTCCTCCACCAAGTCGACCTCAAATTGGACAAGTCAGCGTAACTAAGGGGCAGAAACTACTATATAAAGGTAGCAACTCGACCTCATTTGAAGCACTCACTCATCAAGTTCGATCTAAATCTTTTGGGGCTAGTAAAAGTGTGAAATTCAAGAAGGAAGAAGGAAAAGGCTAGCAAAGGAGGACATTATCTAGCTAATAAAGTCAAATTTTTCTCTCTCTTATCTCACATGTGCGAAGGAACTAAAGCTGTTGGAGGGTTGAAACTACAGTTATGTTGTTGGGTCGAAATTTTGTAGCTGGGGGCCGAATTTCTATAGCTGGGAAGTGTTGAAGTGTCTTGAATCATATTGGAAGGCCGACTTGGTGGAGGAGGAAGGTCTTTGGGTCTAGGGTCTTGGTCTATCTCAACTTGAATTTGCTGGTGGAAGAGCTTGACTGGGTTTTCCCCTATATAGGGGTTTTAGCCCTGGCAGAGTGCCTACATCTGGTGTCTTTGATCTTTGTGTTTGGTTTTGATAATTGCTTGATGAAACAAAGATAAAAGAAGAACATAAGAAAGTTTAAAAGAACTCAAAGATATCACAAGTAATTATCAACATAAGAAAATATTTCTGCCTTTCTGATTTTCTAACAAGATGCATGGTTAAGTGGCAGATGTGTCCAGGAGTCTAGGCCATCCAAGGGCGAAAACCAGTCTCAAACGCATGAGGCACTGGATGTGGACCAGGGCCAGATGTGGGCCATGTCCGGATGTGCACGAGGACACATGGAAATCCAGCGATCTGAGGATCCAAGAAGTTTGCCAAGTTGCAAATGTGGTGTGCATCCGAATATCCCTTGTGGTTAGATACAAAGGAAATTGTGATTTGTGTAAAGGACGTTGGGCCAATGGACCCGCGAATTAGACTGATGTGGTAAGTGCCACGATTGTGTCTTTGAGACCACGTGGGTGCCACTTAGGCATCATTAATGACGTGGCAAGGGCACTTGGGGATACACATGCCAACTCTTGCTAATTTGGTAAGAGTTAATTGGTTAATCTATAAAAGGGTGTAACTTCCAATATCGGAGTCAGATTGAGGTAATTTTATATTTCCGAAAAGCTCTTGATGAGTTGACAGCAATGGTGTTGTCCAAAGTTGATTCTGCAAGATCTGGAGAAGAAAAAAAATTGTAACCCCGTCTCCATAATGAGACCAAGGAGGTCGAGTTAGTTGACAGTAACACCTCCCATTAACATGGGAAGTCCAAGGGGGTAGGAGGGAGAATTACAAACAAAGCATGAAATAGAAATCTTAAACCAAAGTGAGCAAATGTCCAGAAACAATTCTTAAGTGCTATGATGTCTAGAAACAATTATTAAGGTGAATCAGTTGGGCATTCCATCCCTTAAGCATTTGTTTCATTTCATCAAAACTTCTAAACCAAAATGAATCTGAGCATAGGCTCAAACCACTTGCATACCAAAATATTTCAGAGCAAGCTTAAAGTTCAATAGGAATCTAGAAGTAACGTCAAAAGAGAGATGGAGAATACTCTAGGGTTTCTTGGATTTTTGCAGGGTCACATGGTGGAGGAGGATCAACAACCATGCAAAGGTAGTGACGCAGGGGGCAAGCTTCGCACCTCCTGCTTGAGCCGCAGGAACAACACCCCATATGATTGCCCGAAGACTATATGCCATGCACCCGTCACTGTCAGGGCGGTAGCAGGTGTCGCTGGCATCAGAAGGAGTGGCAATACCTGGTTCTCGTGGATCATCGATCCAGACTCCCATTTGATCACTCAGGGTGTTGTTAAATGGCCTTCTTCGGAGACAACCAAAATGAGGGCTTCGTATTCCACAAAACTGAGCGCAAACGCACGAGATTTGATGTTGAGCCCAGACGCGCCAGATTGGGTGCAGTGGATAAGAGACGAGGGAGGATTCGTCTGCGAGGGTTTGAAGCTGGAAAGTGAAGGCTCTTCAGGCTTAGGCCTGGTATCTTCAAAGGCTATATCCGCAAATACAAAGATAATATCGCTGTCGTGCCATATTCCCTTGGCTCTGCCGCCTCTCGACGCAGGTCCAAATCAAACCGATGCTATTCTTCTTTGTCTCGCAGAGGTTTTGCCCACAGATTGGGCGGCGGACATTCTTCATCTACAGGTCGTTGGCAACTTCGCAGTGAAGATGAGGACGGCGCCCGGCCTCAAAGGACTTCTGCAAGCCGCAAAGATTTTGGATGCTTTTACAGGCAACAAAATCAAACTTCGAGGGTTCTAGACTAACCCTACATCCCAATAGCTTATGGATCCAGCATGACATCGCCAAGAACCCACGCGCTATATATGTCATGGAGCAAGGATGCGATTTTTCTAGCCAGCCCCAGCACCCCAACAGTCCATTGTTCCAGAGGGCCACCACAGAGTTCACCAGTCAGCAAAGCCCTAGCTCCAAGGGAGACATCATCAGAAAAGAAGCATCTAGGAGCTTCCAAAGCACCAGAATCCTCTCGTCTCAGTTTTGCAAAGGAAAGCAGCAGTCTGAACTCTCTGCCTCGTTCCAGATCCAGATCGTGCTCCTCTCTGGCAAAACTCTGCTACAATGGGTAAGCTCTTCGGATCTAGTGAAGGACCTCAAACAAACCCTGGAATTTAGGCTGGGGATTCCCTCTGCATTTCATCGACTCCTCCACGAAGGTAAACAACTTGAGGATCTTTATCCCCTTTCTTTTTACAACATTAAGAGAAATGCCTCCATCATTTTTACCGTTCGTTTGAGAGGGGGAGCTGTTGGGCAGTCATCTTCAGCTGCGGCCTCTTCATACAAAGATATTGTCCATGCTCAATTGCCCAAGAAAACAGCTCCACCAACTCAGGCTCCCAAACCTTTTTTGGTGGAAAAACTGGAGGAAACCCCTACCATTGAAATAATGCATCCAACGCTGGATGAGCAAATCCAAAAGTATGCAGAGCATGCCATTATTTGCAAGTTCAATGGGATATGGCCACACACAGCAGATCTCTACCAATGGATTCACTCTAACTGGAGCAACAACTGCAAGGTTCTCCTCTACTCAAAGGGTTTCTTCATTGTAGTGTTTGCCTTCAATGAGGACTACCAAAAAGCATTTACTGAAGGCCCATGGTTTTGGGGCTCAGCAGGTCTATTCCTCACCTCTTAGTTTCCAGATTTCGATCCCTCTACAACAACCATCACCAAGCTCCCCATCTGGGTCAGACTTCCCAATCTCCCAGCGCATCTATGGCACTTTGTTGTATTCCAAGGGATCGGCAATACTCTAGGCCGCTTTCTAGCCACAGACACCTCTAGAGGGGAAAAGGGCATTTACACCTTTGCCAGAATCTGTGCAGAAATAGACATGAGCAAAGGTCTACCTGATCAGATTAATCTCAAAATTGGAGACTTCCATTGGACTCAGACCCTAGATTACAAGAACACAGCCTTTCGCTACCGAAATTGCCATCACATAGGGCACCTTCAGAGCTCTTGTCCCTCGATGCCTGCCCAAAAGAAGAAAGCCAATCCTAAGCCGAAATCCAAAAGCCGGAAACCTCATGGTATTCCCCCCATGGATGATTTTGATTCCAGCTCAGATGAAGAGGAAGGGGATGCGGAAGGAATGGACGCAATGTGGGCACAGGATACGCCCTCGACTGGTCCTGAGGATTCAACTGTCCCACCAAACTCACATAAAAGAACTCATGAATCCTCTCCCTCGGATTCAGACAAGGAGACCTCTCCGTCAGCCCAGCTCAGTTTGCAAATCATACCAGCTCAGCAGAGTAATCTTGGTTGGGTCACAGTTGGTAAAAAGAAAGGGAAAAAATGTCGAATAGTTGATTCTACCCATGTTGGGTAGAATCCTTTGTTCTGCTCTTGTTACTCTGTTCTTCTTGATACTTCTTGTTTAGCACTGCTCTCTTCTTGTTTTCTCTTAGGGGCCGAGGTGGATAGTCTATCCTTTCCGGCTGCCTGTTTCCTTGCTTCTCTTGGTTGTAACTTCATATTGTACCATATGTCCTCTTAATAGAATTAGTCTTTACTGAGAAATAAAAAATAGGAATCTCGAAGTATTTGATTTAAAGGAGCTTTAAATATGAAAAATTTCAGTATGGTTCCAAGCTACTTGTTACCTAAGGTTATGTCAAAAAATCTAGTAAATCAATTGGGGTCAAAAACTCTTATTATACTAAACCAAATGATAAACCCTAGAGAAATGATTAGCATATAGGATCCAAGCAATAAAGGATAAAACAAAGTAACAAAGCCTTAGATATAGACAATCTAGATTAAGATCTAACAATTAAACCCTTAGATTATAAAAGCAAAAGAAAAAAGAAAAAAAGATGGAGAAAATTTAAGGTTTTTTGGTTGAAGAAAAGTGATAGACCAGTGTCTTTGGGGCTATGGAGTCTCTATGCAAAGATCAAAGTGAGATTTAGGGATTAAAAAGAGACAATGTTCATGGCACCCAAAGGATTGCCCCTCAAGCACTATTTAGGGTTAATAGGTCTTCTAGAAGGATGGATGGGGGGATTGATCCATGAAGAATGCTTTCCAAGTACAACAAGATGATCTTAAGGAATGGTCAAGGGAAGAGGGAAGAACCACTAGACATCCTACCTCAATGCCATGATGCAAAAACTCTAATAGTTAAAGGTAAAGGCAAGAGATCTATACCTTACCATTCCCTTCCAAGTGGAGCATGGTGCCCTTCTTTGGCATTGATGTAGCTTTGTACTCCAACAAACATACAAAAAATGTCCTAGTCTAACCCTTGAACAATATTCTTAATCGCTTAGACAATTTTAGATGTTGAATAGTTTTTCAAACTAATTTTTTCATTGATCTCCAACAAATAAAAATGAGAGAGGTCTCTTCCTTATATAGATGCACAACCTCCTCAATATAATGTGCTTAGCTCAAAGTTCAAACTATGGGCAAATACATGCCGCCCAAGTCAAATTAATAGGAAAAATACAGTAAGTGGGCACAAATGACCCACCACTATCTCCAATACAAGATCGCCTCTCAAAAGGGTCTAGGATGCAACAAACTAATGTAAAACATGCGGTCCAAAGGGAATAGGAAGTGCACATTCCTGAAAATGTGGTCAAATCCATGAAATAAGTAGAGGAGGAGTTAACCAAAGGCCCAAGGTTCATAGTACCCCTCTAACAAACTCCCATGAGTGAAGCAAGTGGATAAATCGAGCAATGACCACCTCCTAGAAGTGTAACGTCACCCACACGTGTGAGACATCCCATCAAGGCATCACATACAGCATGGTACATAAGACTCCTCATCTAGGGCACTCATCCAAATACGATATTGTGTCAATGCCACATCAACATGTCACAAATATAACAATCTGTAACCACCATATCCACTTGTACCAATCTCCTAGAAGTCCTCCAATGTCTCAATAAATCCTCCACATGTGGTCCAAGAGCCTTACTTCTGGTGGACAAAACATTACCTGGATATAGAATTTGACACCTCCAAAGACAACGAGTATTAGTTCTAACCATGATTCTTTTCAGGATTCTTGAAGTTTTGTATCTGGGCTTTCCAGAATCCAAACTCTTTGAATGTTCTATCTTTTCTTTCCCAGAGTTTTTCTTTCTGTATCCTTTACGGATTTTTAGAGGCTCTTCATGAACTCTAGACAACTCATCACCTCATAAACTGTTTCTTTCCATTTTGACTTCTTCCAAAGATGCTTTTAATTCTCTGATAATCTCAATTGTTCTTTGGAGCAATTGTTGTTATTCTTCGATTTGAAGCTTTAGGAACTTTTCTCTATCTTTCCTAAAATTCTATCTATCCCAGTGGCTTCCTTTGTAATCCATATACAAATCAATAAGATCATAGTTGCTAGTTGAAGCTTTATAGGGTGCAGTTTTGGCAGACTATATTGTGCTTGGGGAAGCTAGATGCCTTAACAAATCATCTCTTTCCTCATGCAAATTTTCTCTTAGTACATATTTCTAGGTAGAAGTATTTTCTATTTGTTGATCAATTTCTCTAATTCTTATGTCGGGATCTTTTTGCTTCTGTGCACTAAATATGCAAAAGTCAAATTCATGCTTGGGTGGATATGCATTCTCACCCTCCCAATTTAGTGCCTCAAGGTCACTAAATAGTAAATTCATCGGCAGAAGCGTCTGGACTATTTTCTTCATCTTCTGAAAAATTAGAAGTATCTATAAAGATAATATTTCTTTCAGGTCTTTGTGTGGGAGAATAAAAATTTAGGTCCCACCATTCAAGTTCTTGTTCTTCAGTAAACAATGTAGATAGCATAGGCTTGGATATTTTCTTGGGGCATTGATGTGCCCAATGTCCTTACTTTTTATAGATATCACAACTTGTGCATTCAGAAGCTTGTTGGCACCTTCTTAGATAGGGCATTTTCTTGGAATGTTTATTCTTGAGCTTCTTGTGTTTTGGCTTGGATTGATCTGGATCAAATTTGGAGCAGAAAGTATAATATTGTTGTTTACCTTTAGATTTGCAGTGGCTCAAGGTTCTGATAGACTAGTAGGCGTGATGTGTATGTTGACGTTTTGGGTAGCATCGGGAGATTCTCATGTGTGGGGCAAGTGGGCTAAGTAATGGGGCTTTGCACCCATAACCCCATGCTAAGTCACCTGGTTCGAGTGCGTGTTCAAATTCAACAACCTTGAAAGTGGAAAAAAAATCAACAATAAAAAATTAGATGATAAAATTTGACTTGAAGTTCAACAAAATTATATATTATATATATATATATATAATATATAGCAACCTTCACATCACGGATTGCCTTAATAGTGCACCCCATCACTGTCTATTCTACGCCCCCTGGGCTACTTTACGAGAGTAGCTCACGAAGCGTAGAATAGATGGTGATGGGGTGTACTATTTAAGGCACTACGAGATGTGAAGGTCGCCAGTTCAAAACTCCGTGGGCAAAAATCCAACCATATTAAGGGCTAGTGTGGCTCAAATCAGGTGTGATCCTCGGGTGATTTTGACGGCTTAGAAGCCCTTGGGTCACCATTTCTCAAGCCAAAGGTTAAGCATGCAATTATCTCAGGAATCCCACCACTTAGCAGAAATAAAAAACGTAAAGTAATACAAATATTAAATAATTTTAATATTAATTATATATTATATAATTCAAATTATTAACATTTATAGCTTAATTTTTATAAATATATTTAAATTTATATATTATTATATATAACTATAGTGGCAAATAAATAAATTGTATAAATTTAAATTATCATTATAAAAACCTTAAATTATTATGTAAATAATTTTTTTATTATATAAAATATATTAAAATTGTATATATTATTAATATATAACTATAAGTGATAAATAAGTAAGTTATGTAAATTTAAAATATGATTATTAAAAACCTTTTAAGTTACCTAATATTTCTTTTACATATATCTACGGCTTTGCTTTCAACTACACGTTCGAGCGCATTCTTTGAGTTGGCGGCTTGACATGCGATGCCTACCCACTGTACGAATCTTGATAGTCACCAGCTCACCACTGCAAACAACCAAACCAATACAAGCAATCTCAAACATATGGTCATTCTCTCAACTCTGAGCTTCTCAACTTGCAGAGTCACGAGACTAGTCACAATGCCAATGGAGGCTTCAAGAATTGACAGAGGAGGGCCACAATAAAGAAGAAATGGAAGTGGAATGCCAATGGTATGGTGTTTACAACTTACGTTTTAGTACCTGTTTAAAAAAAGGATTAAACCCTAGCCGAACCCAATCAAATATTATTTACAGGTTTGCATTTGTGTTCATTTTGAATTTTGCTGGTGAATTTAAACAAACAAATTCGATTTGGTTTTAGGTTGGGTGAATTTCAAATTTCAAACTTGAAATTCACCGATCCTGATGACTTAGGCCCTATGGTATAGGTCCATGGTACAAACCCCTAGTATTCTAATGACCCATGGTATTATGATAACCCATGGTATTGCACCCTCTAGAAAAGTATAAGGTTGAATGATTCATTCTTGTGGTCGATAAGAGAGCACCTTGAGGAGGAGAAGGCTGAGTAGGCCTCAGACCTATGGAGGGTCGAGAGGGCCTGTGGTGATTGGCAAGAGAGCATCTTGTAGAGGAGAAGGTCGAGTAGGCCCCAAACCCCTTGAGGGCTGAGAGGGCCTAGGGAAGGGTCGGCAAGGCCTAGGGAAGGTGGTTGGCAAGAGAGCATCTTGTGGGGAGAAGACCAAGTACATCATAGACGTCCTAAGGAGGGTCAAGAGGGCCTGTAGAAGGTGGTCAGGTCAGCAAGAGAGTATCTCGTGGAGGAGAAGGTTGAGTAGGCTTCAGATCCCTTGAGGGCTGAGAGGACCTATGGAGGGTGGCTAGCAAAAGTGCATATTGTGGAGAAGGCTGAATAGGCCTCAAGCCCCTTGAAGGTTGAAAGGGTCTATGGAGGGTGGTTGGCAAGGAAGCACCTTGTGGAGTAGAAGGCCAAGTATGGCTCAAACTTGTGGCAAGGGTTGAGAGGGTCGAGAGGCTCTACTTGATTGAAGAAGATTTGAGGAATTGGAAGGGGATATTTCCAGAGATATTCAAGGGAAGCTGAGTAGGAAGAGAAGGGTCGAGCTGAGGGGCTGACTTGTTGTAGAGGTCAAGTTATTTCCTTGGGCCGATTTGACAAGTGCGCAAGTCGTGCGATTATTGGAGAGGTCTTGAGTGGGGAGGGAGGACCAAGAGCACTCCAAAGAGGTTGAGTTTGTCTTGGGGCCAATTACAATTCAACATTTGAGTTTCTAGGCAGCGATAATCCTCAGGGGGTCGCGTTACAGTTTCCCCTTCAACTATATTTCTTGAGTAATTTTCTATGGGTCAAAGAAAGGGATTTTCTATGTAAGTTTTCCCTTGTGAATTGCCATTTTACTGAGCATTTAAAGGGCCATTTTCCCTTGTATGGGAGCCCTAGATTCTTGTTGAAAGACTAATAAGAATTGTTTTTGGGGTTGAAATTCTTTGTTAGTATGCATGATCTAATCGCTAGTTTTACAAGGTTTTGTTGTGCAAAATTTGTTTCTAGTTAGGCATATCAGTGTGTTTTTGTTAATTAGTTAAGTTGAGATTGTTACCAGATTTTGTGTGTGTGTGTGCACGAAGCCTGGTGCCCAAAAATCTAACAGTGTAAGCAATGCATTCAGCTGGGCAGGGAATCTCTCTCTAAGTGGTCCATGTGGCATTTGTGATGATGTGCCATCCTTATCATCACCTAGTGCACAACCACAAATCCCAATGTAATGACATGTTTCCCAAAAAAACATCATGGATCTTGAGGCATGGCACTTGAATCCCAATGGAAGGGGCTTACTTGGAGTGGTGAGTCCAACTTCTTGATGTGCCATTAGGAGGCATACCTTTAGTGATTTCTTCAAACACAAGATAACAAAGGTTAGTTTTATAATTTACCTTAGTATTTCCATGGGGGGAGGAGGGGGGGGACAATTATTAACACTGTTATAGGTGTGTCAACTCCAAAGATGAAGTGTGTTTTCCAAGTCCCTAAGTAAAATCATGAAAAGGAAAAGGAAAAATTTCATGTAATGATTTTCAAAATCTAGTAATGATGCATAAGAATTACATTTATGACCATCTACCTTTCAAGAGCCAAGCACTTGTACGTACAAGCTTTTAAAGAGGAAGCTTAGCATTGAGTTTCCTTTCCTCAACACCTTTTCTTTCTACCCCCTTTGCATTTTTCTTTAACTGTTCACTCTATCAAACAAATCGCTTTTTCCTTAGATATTTATAGACAACCAAGGGACTAGAGGCAATGGCCTCATAGCGAGGTGGCAATTACTTGAGCTATACATTTATTGGCTTTTAACTTTCTATTTGCTCTCCACCTTAGCCATTTGGCATTAATGGCAAGCTTTTTCTTCTTTTACACCTTTTGTGATTTTTGATATGTCAAACATAAAAGGGAAAGTTTTTTTTATGAACGAGATCAAGAGAAGGGGTATACTAGAAGGTGTTAAGTATAGTTGGGGATATGTAAACACTATCTTGACTAGCTTCCCATTATGACAAGCTAACCCAAGAAATGATAGCACTTACAAAAGAAAACCATCTCACACATGGTATGATGTGGCAAAGAATAAAACTATAAAATATTATCAAATTTCATTAGGGTTTACCACTTTGACGATAAGATCAAAGAAGTTATAGCACCACATCCAAGTAAAAAAACCAATGCATGGGATATCAAGATAGAATATGTTGTAACAAAATTGTAGCATCCACAAGTGCATCTGTAAATATGAGAGGTGGGGATGGAGCATCTAATATACCACAATTGAGCTAGCACAATCATCTATCTAAAGGAGAAAAGGAGAAAATTTCTCTGAATCTAGAGAGCTTGAACAGGAAAGCTCAAAAAAATCACCATCATACACCCTTGTGGGGCTGCCTCTAATGTAGTTACCCCTTGTGGGGTAGCAATTGGAACCATGTTAAATCACATAACTACTCATCAATTGTTTTGCAAGGTTCAAATACCTTAATTTATGCTACCTTGAATAAACGTAGCAAAATAAAAGCTTTTTGCAGAGGCAAAGGAGTTGAATAGAGCAGTGGAGTTGAGGCATGAAATCTAAGTTTCCATGAAGAGAAGTGGCAAGTTTCAATAATTTATAGATGGGAAGGATAAGAAAACTAAAGGAAGCCTGAAGGTATAAGTCAATTAGGTACATAACAGCAGTTGGTTATAGGGTTTGAAACTTTGAAAACAACCAATAATTCCAAGCTAACCAAAAGTCACTTCCTAAAATATCGATCAAAATGTATACAACTTTTTTCAATTCATTATTCAACCTACTGAGCACCTTGAGCACCTACTTGTTTATCCAAAATAAAACAATGTTGATAAATTCAAATTATCAATGAACACTCCAGAAGCACGTTTCAGCATTTGGAAAGAATTGCAAATCAGTCATATAATCGTCGGAGACTTATGTCCCATAAGATACCTAGATTCAAGTTTCAGCATTTGGAAAGAATTGCAAATCAGTCATAGAATCGCCAGAGACTCGTGTCCCATAAAATACTTAATCAATAAAACTATGGTTTAAATTTTATTTTAACTCCTCACTTCAGTTGCACTCTTATTGAACTCATTTTAGCATTACTTTTCCATTCAACTCCCAAGCTTCAACCATTAACAACCTTATTGCTCCTTGTATTCTTAGTTAAACAGGTATATCTATCTCTGAAAATAAATTTTAACTATGTATGAGCCTATTGAAAGTCCATCAATATTATTGGAGTGTTAATACTCCGGTGATAAAAAAAATGGTTTTATGGTTATAAACATCTTAGAAATGGAGTCCTAACGGTTAACTCAAGCAATCATGCCCTAAGTGTTAACTCAAGCAATCATGATAAATATTGAGATCTCTCACCATGTTGAGGAGGTCACATATTTGACTCAGAGGAGCCATTGACAGTTTACTTTAACTCCCACCCATTAATGGTGGTGTTGTCTCCATGGTTTTTGTGTTTGGTTACGAGGAAATGAATGGAATTGGTTATAAACTAAGTGACAAGATAAAATGAGTTAATAAAGGGATAAACTCAACTTTTATAGTGTTTTCTCCATTTAAAAAAAGTTTCAAACTTTCACTTTGATTTGATTATTGTTTTGACAATTTAATCATTTAGGTTTTTCTTAAAATTATTGTATAAAATACCATTGGATGGTATAGTTCAATGGTCAAAATTCGAATCAATAAAGTGGAATTATAACTTAAAAGTAAAATTCCTACCTGATTTGAAAAATAATTTTGATGGAAAAAGGAAACAGGAAAAAAGAAAAAAGAATTGAGATTGTCCACTTAACTTTCGAATCGATAGTGGAATTATAACTTAAAAGCAAAATTCCTACGTGATTTGAAAAATAATTTTGATTGAAAAAAGGAAAAAGAAAAAAAAGAAAAAAATGAGATTGTCCACTTAACTTACTCCAGGACGCAAGTCCCATGGTCCAAGTGGATAACATATTTGTATAAAATCCCATTATGAAGCCGAAGCACATTCACTGTCACCGATGCCAAAGACGGTACCATTAAAATACATATACAATAGAATCAACAGGCTACCTGGAATGATCGCCGTGAGCTGCAAGCCATGGCTCCACCATGGAATCTCCAAATGAATCGACAATCTCTCGACGCCAATCTGCTCTGCGAACATCCACCCCATCACGCGAAACTCCCTTCGATATAAGCCCAAGAGATTTACTGCACTCGGCAAGGTTAGCCTGCTTTCCCAACCAACACAGAGCCTCAAATGCATCATCAAATGCAGCCGGATAACGGTTCTCAGGGGCAAGCCGGAAGCCTACCGCTATCACTATAGCATTACATAATTTGGCCATTCTTCTGCAAAAAATATCATTGGCAGCTGAATCCTTGCTACCACAAACAAACCCCCCGCCATGAAACTGCAGAATAATGGGTAATTTTCTCTGATAGGATGAGGAATACGTGGGCAGATATCCCTTGTAGTTTCCCATATTCCTGGTTTTACCGCCAAAGGTATCTTGCTGATCTTTATCATTTATTTGGCCTGATGCTGATGTCCTATCCGTACACCTGAGCAAACTATCCTTCTCTGATGGATTCACGTCTTCGTCCATTCCTTGTCTGAGCAACGAATCCTGATAAACTCGCTGCTGCTTGTCCCCAATACCACCATAGCTGCTTCTCATGTTTTCTACAATACCACCATAACTTTTCCTCCTGTGTGTTGAACTTGATTCGTAACTGATCCCTTTTGCATTAGTACTGGCATTCCTGTTCAATTTCCTGGAACTTTGAGCTGAATCCACTTCAGGTATGGTTTCTCTCTTGGCCAAACCCCAAGCTCTGGGAGTGAGATCCACATCCCTTGAATCTCTCTGCTGGCCCTGTGGGAGGGCTGCTACTGCTAATTCTGGTTCTGGCAGAAAAATTCGAAGGGAAAGCAGTGTACTAGGATCAATGTTGATGTCTTTGGTGGCCACCCCATCTATGAAAGCAGCACTTGCAGGTATTGTGTTTGCTTTGGATCTGGAGGATGACGACCTCGTTAGTAGGTTGGATTCTCCTTGGGAACTGAGACTGGTTTGGGTATGTTGTTGGAGACGGTGCTTCAATATTAGTTTGAACACAACGCTGTATAACTGCACCCCTACACTGGGCATCTTGGTATATCTCTTTATCCTTGGGGAACGCCTTGGCTACTATTTTAGAAAAAATGAAATTGCATATGCAATACAATGCTTTAAAATTGTCAATGGTTTTATGGGCCCTCTTATGGTTGGCGAAGTAAAGCACTCACCAAATTATATATGGTTGAGGATCAAGATCTCTCTCTGATTTGAAGTTATAATGCCCTTTAAATTAGGGTGTTCATTGTCAAATTTAGGTAGGTTGTTTACTGAAAGTTATGATGCCCTATAAGTTAGAGGTTCATTGTCAAATTTAAAGTGAGGTTGTTAGGTTGTTTAAAAATAGATTATCAATCATTAAAGAGTTCATCGTAATATGGTTATTATTAGTTTTATATGGTTCTAGCCTTGTGTTTTTTAATTTACAATTTTTTTAGTTAATATTTTATTTTAAATATTTTCTAAATTTACAATTTTTTTAGTTAATATTTTGTTTTAAACATTTTCTAAGTAAGTTTACAATTTTTTTAGTTAACATTTTTATTTAAATATTTTTGTTCTATAATGTTGTATAATTTTTTTTAAAATTTAAATTATTTTATGTTTAAGAGGTGGTTAAATTGATAATCAAAGTAATGAAAATTGCGAAATCCAAAGTTTAAATTCCTTGGTTGTGATTTGATTTACGGAGAGGAGGACTAGCTGTTAGAGCCCCAAAGATTTACTAATAATTACATGTCAAGCGAGTTGTTGGGTTCCTCTGGGATATATATATATATATATATATAGATATTGTTGGGTTCCTTTGGGATATATATATATATATATATATATATATATAATATGGTAATTGGTTCAAAGTTTCATTGTGAAGTTTTGACTTCATTACATCAAGTGTCATGGACAAATGTCATGGATTTTTAAACTTTAAACTATCAACAAAATATTAGTTTAATTACAGGGTTGGCAAGAGGGGGAGGGATTTTAATCAATCCTGAGGGAATAATTGAAGTTAGGTTTGCATGGGGTCTAGGAAGAAGATCTAACGACCAAGCTAAAATATGCAAGCTCCTTCAAGGTTTACTCATCGCCAAAGAAAAAAGGGTGAATGATTTAATTATCCTAGGCGACTCCTTACTCTTAATCGAGTATTTAAATAATGGAAAGAACCTAAAAGACAACTCTTAGGCTAGGATTCTCCAAAGAATCAGAAGTGTTATGGTCGCTTTTCACTCTAGAAACTCATTCCACATTCTCATAATTAACAATATGGAGGTTGACACGAAGGCAAACCAGGCTTGCTCTCTAGATGAATCTGAACTCGAGATTAATGATCAAAGAATCAAATGTTCTATTCCCTAATTGAACATATGGCGCTCGACACTTGGATTATCGTAAGGCATTGGTTTTGTTGGAAATTAAATGTAACATCAAGAAATCTCATTTATTTCCTCGGCTCCACTAATTCCCTTCTCTGAACGCTCTCTGCCCCATGTAATGATGATCCATCATTTATCCAAGCATATGTGTGGTATATTGTTGGCATGAATTATTTATTAAACATGTTAGGCAATTTCATCCAGCATCATGCAATGACCTTTCTCCCTGCCTCACATGCTCGAGACATCAAAGCTCATATGCTTGAACATTGGAATTATCCTTAACACATATTAATGATGTATCTCTCTTGTCAATGCACAAAGAAATTTAATGTAATGGAGGTTGAATTTGTGTGGATAAACAAGGATCAAAGAATTAAAAGGACAAGATGTAATCCTTCATAAATATTCCATCTAGCGTTCCTTCCCCCAAAGGTGATATCTCCCCAGTTGGATGTAATTCAGTTATGGTCTGACTATCAGTCATAACTATGGCGTTAAGATAGATCCCCGTCTTGCATCTCTGCCAAGAGCTCCAATTTAGGCTCCAACTATTCATTGGGTTGGTGATAGGGTGGGGAAGGCACTCTTGCATATGGATTTTCTAGCGCTCGAGACTTGCAAGCTCGAAGGCAAATTCAAAAAACTCTAGTCAATTTCACCCAAAGTTCTTCAATCTAAAGAAAATCTCATTCACGGAAGGTATTTCTAAACTTCCAAAATCTAATTATGCAAGTCTGTGTTGGGTTGGTAATTCCTTAAAGATAGGCCCCCTCCCTAGTTCCAGAATAGATAATAGGAAAGTTAATAAGTTTTTGGATAACTTGACGAGTCTTGCAACAATATATGGAAATTGGGTCAATTTTATTGGGCATACTATTTCAAAGCATGGGGTCAACTGCTTGCCTATATGCGTCATTAGTTGGGAAGGTAATAGAAGTTTACTAAGGTCACTATCCTCTATCTCCTCTATGGATCTATCACATGTTTAGAGAAGCACAATGAATTTTGATTTAGACTCTAACTCCTCGTTGGCAGATAGTCCTTGCTCCCATTGCCTATCCATGCATGAAGCTCCTCACAGGGACTATGATTTGTAGGTAAAGTTCTGTCAAATGTCCCATGATTAGATTGAGCTTACTAACAAGTTGATGTCCCTCCAATTCTAATTCTCCTAACTGTTTGATGAAGTAGATGCACTCAAAAATATTGTGATGGATATTAAGATGAATAAAGAAGCTCCAACGGAATTAGACAAGCACCAGGATGACAATGGCAAGCGCGAAATTGATCTTAATAAGCCAACTCTATGCAATGGTTAGCATCTCCAACAAGTTTAGTATGGGAAATTTTGAGTTTTGCCTTTTGTAACTTGCATAATTGAAAAGGTCTAGTCTATAGAATGATTTGGCTATATGTATGATGTAATGATACAAATATGGTATTAGCCAGTCCTTTAGTAGTTGTTTTAGTCTTCTATGTAATCTCCCCGTCATAACTAGAGTCTGATCTCAGTTTGTCCATATGAGTCCTTATGAGTAGAAGGTTAGTGTTGTCTATGGCATATAGTCAGATCTAAATACAGATGATGTAACTCCTGAGTATTTTGCTGCGAATATATATATATATATATATATATATATATACCCATCTTAACTCTGGATCTACCAATTGTCAAGAAGAATCAAATCTCTTGAGGTGCAAACCTCTTTTAGAGTGAAAATAGATTTGATCCCTCTCGGACGTTTATAGATCTAGAGTAAAAATGGATCTATGCTAGTCTTTCCCCCTTTAAAGAGTCTTCCTCACTTCAAAATAGGTTATATTCCACATCAATACCATGGGTCAATACGTTATTTTCATTTTAACGTATGGTTATTTTTATTTTTATTATTTTATTATTTTTGTTTACAGGACATGATAAGACAAGACATGGGAGGACATTACAATATCTCTTCCATATTGAGCTGGAGAGCACCTCTCGATGCAATTATTAATAATTCTTTGGTGGATGGTAGGTATTTAACTTTCATGGAATATCCACAAAATATTTTTAATACAAGCTTAGATCCATCTTAACTCTGAATCTATCAAGTGCCGAGTGGGATCAAATCTCTCAAAGTGCAAACCTCTTTTTTGAGTACAAAATTTGAGGAAAGGTTTGCACTTTGAGAGGTTTGATCCCTCTCGATGTTGATAGATTCAAAGTTAAGATGAATGTAGGTTGTATATAATTATTATGAATTATTAGTGATTAATAATTATAATTATTAATTTTATTTTTTATTTTTATACAATTTTAGGCAAGTCAAAATTGTTTTAACTAATAATAATAGTTATTATTATTATTATTTATTTTTATAATAATTTTGACTAAGTCAAATTGTTTAGATAACAGAGCATAACATAATAGGACATTACAATATCTCTTTCATATTAGGCTGGATAGCACCTATCGACTCAATTAGTTAGAAATAGATTGTTGAGATTTATTTGAAAGGTAATATCGTTTTTGCTTTTCAATTTAATTAAAAAAAACTCATATAAAAATGTGAGAATTTTGACATATCTCTCAATACAAAGAAATCAAGAAATCATTATCCAAAATGGTGGAAGGAAAGATATTGAACCACATTTTATTTGCTCTCGGTAAAACTTGATACAGAAAGAGTTGAAACCACAAATACCATTCCCCTAACCAAGTTTATGAAAGCAATATATTCATTCTTAAGGAAAATCAATTTTAAGGTTTTCCTTAATTTTCTTTAGATTACTAAGCACATGATAGCCATGGTAAAAAAGGATAGTGAGATAAAGTGGGATGATCTTGCCCATTAATTATTTTTAGTGATTTTTTTTTTATTTTTTTTCGAGGAATATCAAGCATCCGCTTGACGGGATCACATTCCATCGATTTATCAGCAAAGCTTATCCTCGAGGGTGTCGAGGAGAATTGACCCTATGACCTCCCATTAGTGAGGTGCTTTAGCGATGGAAACTCAACCAATTGAGCTTACCCTCGAGGCTAAATTATTTTTAGTGATAAAAAGAGCTTTATGATAAATTTCATAAGTTTTAGGTTTAGTTTCCATTAGACATTTATTTATGGCATTGAAATCCTATTTCTTATGCTTGTTTTACTGTGTTTTTCTTGTTACATTTTTTAAATGTATGTATATATATGTTTAGCTCACATATAGTTATTTTTATAATTAATAATAATGATGATGATAATAGTTTAAAAATAATGTTTAGTTATTTTATGATTTTTTAAAATTTTGGCAATGTGAGATGTATCATGAATTGTGTGTTTTGATGTCTATTATGAACTAATACATTTATTAGTTATTTAATTTATATGGTTGAACTAATCTATATTAAAAAATGGAATAGTCTAACTTATAGATGAAATGGTCTTTCTCACCAAAATTTAGTGATTCAATTTCAAGCAAAATTGTGATTTTTTATTGATTAAAATACATTTTTGAATGCATAAATGGATTCAACACCCTAAAAAATCCCTGGGGCACCCAAATTTTATAAATTAAACAACTTAAACTCAAGTTTTTAAAAATCTCTACCAGATTTTGGTTAAAATTAACCAGAAAAAAAAAAAAAAAAAAAAAAAAAAAAAAAAAAAAAAAAAAAAAAAAAAAAAAAAAAAAAAAAACTTTGAAAAATGTCATTTCATCTATTATTTAAACTATGCATTAAAAATTTGAAATGGCTTTATATATACAAAAGTGAATGCAAGGATGGAAAATGATATTTTTTTATATTTTTGCTTGGTTAAGGTGCTTAGATTTAAAGGAACGTTCGTCTAGGGTTGATTTGGAAATACAATTATGAGTAGTATTAGCTATATGTTCCTTTAGCATGGTTTTAATGGATCTACATATTCGGCCTATGTAAGAATTCTCACATGAGCATGGGGTAGCATGGGATTTCATAAAACCCAGGGCAGACAATCGATCAGATTGGTCTTTAGGAGATTTAAATAATTTCTTCAAAGTCTTGAAGGGTTTGAAAAGAGTTTTGATGTTTTTCTTGGCTAGGATTTTGAAATGTGATCAGTGGTACATTTTATATAGGGCAGTGAAACCATAGCTAGAGGGAGAGGGGGGGAGAGGGGAGGAGAGGTTGTTCAGAGGGAGGGAGGCAGGCTGCCTAAAACGCTTTGTTGATTTGGACATAAAAATATCCATTGTTTTTAAGATCTTTCATTAGATGGGATTTTTCTTTAGAGAGAAATTGGGGATCACAAATAAGTAGATTTTTTTTGTAAGCTTGGTAGGACTCTGATTTTTGTTTTTTTACATGTCCATTATTCACCTCGCTATGGGGGGGGGGGGTAGCATAAGATTTGAACCCAAGACTTTTGGTTCGGTGAGACTTCATTTCCACGACCACTACCACTTGAGCTACCCCAAACAAACATAAGTAAGTAGAACTTTAGATCATATTGTTGTATTTAATTATTTTCATCTATCTAATTATTTTAACCTAATTCTAAATAGTTAAATAATTCTATATTAATTGATTAATATAATTTCAATTTTAAATAATTGAATAATATTTTATCAATTAATTTACGCGTAGTTTAACAAGGCGAAGGAGTTGCCCAGAAAGTTATGGAAATTCCGGTCATATTTAGAGAAAATTCGGCAAGGATTTTTGTAAATCCAAGTTATAGTTGTTAAACTTCAAAATTTTAGGCATCCTAGATGTTTTTGGCCGTCCAGACAATTCCTCCGCCTTGTTAGACGCCTCTATTAATTTAACATGCTTAATTTATTAGAACTATAATTAATTAAATAATTATGTATTATTTAATTTAATACATTTTATTTAAAAAAGAACGCATGATATCATTATTTCTAGGTAATACAATCTCATGATATAATATTTTAAATAATAAGTGATAATTTTATATTAAATCGAAGCACTTAATATATAATTTTATTTTAGTATTTTTTCTTATTTTTAAGGCTTTTTTATTTATTTTTATATATTTTTTAATTTTAATTTTTAATATTTTCTAATGTTCATAATAAATTAAAAAAATGATTGTTAGGATTAATTTGTTGCTATCTTTATTATTTATTGGTTTTATGTTGGGATTAATTTATTGCATCTTTATTATTTATTGGTTCTATGTTTTAGCTATCCATCTAGGTCCTTATGATGAACCACAGTAAGTGGTTCGAAACGTGTCGACTTTATAATCTAAATGTGATTTTGTCCGAACATATTTGATATAAAACAAGAAACATGTTAAGGTAAGCCTTGAGGTTAGCTTAGTTGGTTGAATCTTCATTATTAAAGTACCCATGCTATTGAGAGGTGGCGGGATTAATTCTCTCAACACTCTCGGGGTCCGGCTATGTGGTTGAGTCGGCAGGAAGTAATCCTTTCAGGTAGATTTGCCTAGTACAATTATTCCATGGGTGTAGAGGTCACCGATCTCTAGGGACCATGAACCACACATAAAAGAGAGAGAGAGATAAGAAGAAGAAGAAGAAGAAGAAGAAACATGTCAAGGCAATTATATGATTAAATTCAACTAACAAGAATTATATATAAAGTAAAAAATGGATAATATATATGTTGTCATCCAATCTTGTCTCTTTTTGTGATAATTAGTGGAGATTTATTAAATAGAATCATGAACCTAATGAAGTGATTAATGTGAAGTATGAAAACTTGCTTCTTGTTACATTTGAGCCTTCCTTGCAAGGGATACATTTCTAGATTATTGTTGCATACTTCTTTCTTCACCATTCAAAGACATTTTCCTAACCTACTTACAGGATTGAATGTTGTCTTCAAGTAAAGTGAATTTGGTCATATATTTGGATGGAATATGGTGATAGAATTTGATTGCATGTTGGTTAAACAAAACAAAAAAATATGATGTATTGTAGATAACCTTATGCAAATCATTGCAAGAGCTTTTGTATAAAGGCATCGTCACTATAGTGACACTTGTTTTAAATAGAGAGAAAGTATGCATTTAAATTAGTGTGATACATAAATGAAAAAAAAAAATAGAAAAATACCAATATTTTTCATTTTTTATATAAAAAGTAAGTTGATAAATAGATAAAATCATATTTTTTATAATTTTGATTTATTTATTTTTTCAAAATTATGCTAATATAGTTTATTTTAACATAAAGTTATTTATTCCCAATGGAGGTGTTAAGAAATGTGAGAGAAGTAGCGAGGGACATGATTATCATCGCCACAAGTAATGCCTCAAGAAAATATGGCTTGTTAGCTCATTCAACTTATGTACTACATGTTATCAATACATGCAATGGGGATTAATTGCGCCTTAATGAACTCCATTATTCCCTAGCTTGGGATGGTCACTACTTTATGGCATTCATCCACTATGAGTTGGCACCTACTCTTCAAACTTTGGGATTCATGATGGCAATGCTCATGGTCTAGTTTTTACCTAATTTGGCCCTCGATTATATTTATTAGCAACCTCTCTTCACAGTCCTCCCTATCCTAGGCCTTTACTCCTTCCCTCCTTTCTCTCCACCACATAATGAGTTGAGATTAGGATATGATGGTGGCATAGTAGAATTTTGGTTCTACTTTCATGGATTTGAAGTCCTCTCTTGGTTGTACTTCCTTTGTTCTTGGGATTCCTAATATTCTCTACCTTCACACTTCTTTCTTCCCATCACTATCATGATTTAATAATGCACTGTGTAAGAGAGGAGAAGGTGGTCATGGCTCTCTCGAAGGCTCATGGGCTTGATTACAAGTTGAGTCCTTGACTTGATTGTTTCATAACTAGACTCTAGTGACAGTGCGGTGGAAACTCAACAAAATGGAGGAGGATCTTTGGCAGGAGTGACCTTGTCATTGGGACTCTGAGGTGATGGAGGAGCTTGTTGCCTAGGTGCTAGACACTAGGCATATGTGTGGTTGGTAAAACCAATACCTCCATATGATTGACATATATTGGTAGATTAAGTCGCTCTTGGGAAAGATCTTGCTCGAGCACAACATTGTGAAGGATGAGATTTGGTTGGTGCTTAATGAGATGTAGTTGTAACTAAAGGATGTCGAGGGACAACTTGCCTCATAAAAGTTGGTTCTGCTCTTGATTTGGCTCCTAGAACCAACAATAAAGACATGGTGACACCAATTAAAGTAGAGACTTCACTTGCCTCTTAAAATTTTATGTTTAAGTTGATTATGATTTATTTTACTCTATTTCAAATAAATTTATATAGCACATTTTAAATACGTATATATCTAAATAAAAATAGATAAAATGGAAAAACTCTATATAACTTATTAATTTTTTATTTAAAACCAAATCACATTGATGAATTGTTATGAATTGTTTTTTTGCCACTCATTTGATTTCCTATATAATAGAAAAGTAACAAACACCCATTATAAAACTATACAACTCTATTATTCATCAATAAATAAGAAATAAATAAGTTAAATTATTTAAATAGAATAACACTCCCTTTTAACATATTGTTATTAGTTTAACCCTCCCTTTTAACACATTGTTGTTAGTTTAAAAATCGAAGTTTGAAATATCCACAATGGAGTGGTACTCCTATTAACATATTGGTATATAGTAGTTTAAAAATGGCACATTTAAAGTGGAGTGGCACCCGTATTAAAAAATTGATAGATTGATTGTGGAATGATATTCTATACGTTCAACTTTTTCAAAAAGATCACTCTTTATGTGGACATCTTCTATGAGTGAATGTAGGTTGAATAAATTTATATATTGATAACTTATTTTTTTTAATAAATATAAATACTTCCTTTTTCACTATTTAATACAGTGAAACTTAATTTACGATAAGTTAAACATACTTACATAGCTTGAAAACTTATACCAACAAAATATCCACAATAAATTTGCGCCATAACAATATAAATCGTTACCTTGCGTTTGTTTAAGTTGTGTGTTTTTTTATTTGTGTGTTTTTTTATAAATTTCTCATACCTATATAGGTGTATAGGTGTAAGTTTTGTATGTTTTTTTGTTTTTATTAATATATAAAAAACAAGTTATATCTACATATAGATTGTTTGGTGGCTTCAATTTGTTTAAAGGGAAATTGAGTTTGTCGGTCATCTAACAACGTGATATGCCAGCCCCAAGAGTTAGTTCAATTGGTCAAATCAGTGCTTCGCCAATCGGAAGGTCATAGGGTCAATTCCCGAAAGCTCTTGGGGTCAGGTCAGTAAATAGGCCGAGGGGTGTGACCCCCTTCAGGTGGGGTCCACCCTAGTGTTGAACCGTGGACGTAGTGGCTACCCAGTGACTACGGGTATCCGTGAACCACACGTGAAAAAAAAAAACAGCGTGATATGCCATCCAGTAACAAAAAATAACAAGTCTTTCTAACTAAGCTAAATAAGTTTGATTGTCTTCGCATTGCGTGAATTCTATATACCTAAAAATATAATTATCAGCATACTGAAAACTAAATGCTTCATGCATACAGAAAAGAAAAGAAAACTGAGAGACCAACTATCAACTACTATGCACCATCAGCAGACGCAGACTCCACCAGAGACGGGTCCTTAGCATTAGATCCCAAGAGCTCTGTCGGTGGGAGAATACACGTGAGATGTTCTTCAATACGCCGAAGTCAGCCATCCTGCTTTTGCATCTGACACTGGAGCTTCTGAAATTCCTGTTTGTCGTCAGGAAAATCTTGTACTGTTGCTGCCATACCCACATAAATCTATTCCAAAGCTTTTGCCAATGTACTTTTCATAGACCAATACAACAACAAAGTTTGTTTAATTTGAGTGACGTAGCCTCAAGTGTGCCCTAGGTTCGGCACCATAACTCAACATTCTTTCGCGTTGATTTCCATCCTGTTGACCTGCCTGTTTAGATTTGCTTCCCATTCTTCCATTAATTGTCGAATGTCTTATGACGCGCCTTTATGATACGTTGTAGCCACATCATTTACGATGGTAGACACTGACTTTTGACCTCATGTTCTGCCCCTAGAGGAGTTGGGATGCCTTGTCGCTGAGGCCCCCCTGGTTCTTCTATCATGGCCCCTAGAGGATGGGCTTCTTACCTTTGTTGTCTCCGACCGAACCATAGCCTTACGCCTACACTTTGTTGTGGAGGTTGTGACTAATCTAGTTACTTTCACAGGTGGTAGCTTAAGCCCAGAAGCTCCCAGCTTCCAGGAGACACTGCTGCCCCACACACCTACCATAGACTAAACATGAACCAATAATTTCCAGTATAGAACCTGAGGGATCGCTTCGCTCCTCTTCCATTGTAAACATCCCTTACTAACCGACCTAAACAAAGATGTGACCCCCATTTCCAAGAGCCAGTCATTAACCAACATGGGGAGAAGCCAAGACCACCACCTCGTTTGCTCTTGCGTCGATCCATAGAGTCCAACACCACCACCCTTCAACAATCCTTTACCATACACTACATGATTATTGACTTCCCTCGTAGAGCAACTTACCAATTGCCAAAATGCAATGGCATTGTCACCATCAACGGGAACCTTAATAGCTCGTATGCATTTGGCCACCACACCATATGCCTTGAGCATGTGGAGGGTGGTGGATTTGTACCTTGAGGAGACCCCCAGTAACTCACCATGATGGCATTGCCCTCCAGCTCACACCCCGATTGGGGGAAAATAAAATTATATTTTAATGGTAAGAGTTTTTTGGTTTTCTTTTCCTTTCTTTCCGGTAAATAAGTGTTTTTTAATTAAATTGATATCAAATTACATAATATTAAATTTTTCTTGTTGTGGTTTGTCAAATTTGGAAACCAATTGATGTCATTTGTCACAAATGTCTATATACGAACTGGATACATACAAAAAGGTTTGTTGATGAAGACTTCATTATACAAGATATTATGTCAGAGTACTCGTAAATTCATGTGAAGTAGAAAACCTATAAGTTGATTGAAGCCATCAAAAGGACGTGGAAGTGTCATCGATGCCTGGAATAAATGGATTGGAGGTGCAAGATTTGGTTTCTTGCAAAGATGTTTCTCAATGCAAGCGAGTTCTTCATGTTCTTCTACCCCTAGCGAGGTTTCATAAACGATAAGTTTTAACTAACATTTTTTTAATGATGAGAATTAGTAATCTATTGGAGTAATTTAGGCTAGACTCGACATCAAACCTATTGGTTGTCACTATAACCCAATAGTACATTTAATAGTCTGCAAATCAAATATACCAATAACTTATGACTTAGTAAGAAGGGGCAAAGCTTACCAAAGTGAAGCCTCTATCTCAAGCGGCACCTACCCTTCTAGCCTTGTCACACTAAACTAACAAGTCATTTGTGGAAATTAAACCTAGAGAGAGAGGAAAATAAATCATTCATCCAACCACTCAACTTATAAACCTTTAACTTATAATACTTCTAATTTTATTGATAAGTAGATTCATAGTTAAGATGGATCTAGGTTGGGAAATAGGTTATATTTCACATGAATACCATGAGTCAACACCATGGGTGAATACCATGAAGTTATTTTTAGTTTTCACAAAATAAATATATACTAATTAAATAAATATATTCAAATTTTATTTTATTAATAATAAATTATTGAATTTTATTATTTAATGTTATCTTATTTTTAATTTATTTTTTATTTTTTATGAATTTAATTAAATCAAATATTTACTAAACATAATATTACAACATTTCTTACATATTAAACTGGAAAATATCTCTACACAATAAATAAAATTCAATAAAATAAATATACTTCTTATTACTCATATTTAATATTACATTACAAACTTATTTCTTCCTTTTTTTTTGAAATATTACCAAATTGAATCATTTTTATTTTATTTAATATCTTAGTTTTTTCTCTATCATAAATAACCGCGTCTACAGCTTAAAGCAACACATAAGAGATTCTAAATGGTATATTTAAAGTCAAGCCTCGTGTTATGAAAGAGATAACTAGCAATTGTAACACATGTTGCAACCAAAACGCCGTAAGGTAGTAGCATAAGAAAGAATAGCATAGAAGAAAGAAGTAAAAAATTTAAGCAATTTTGTCATCTATCTTGATTGGACTGTTAAAAAAAAATGTTTTCATACAACTCCAAATTTCTTAATGCATTCAAGATATGAAACAATAATCAAATTCAGCTTTTTAATGTTAAACACAAAATACACTCATACAAATAAACACATCGTTTGAATTACATACACCTAAATCATGCAAACTCACCTTTGAGATTTGGAAAGGGCATCCAAATACCGACACCTGTACCTACATCCATCAATGGAATCAACCTTGCAAATTTGGCATTCCTAACAAATTAAGAATCAATCAACGACACTTTCCTAACAAATTAACAATCAACCAACCACACGGCTGAAATGGAAACAAAGATATGCAAATGTGGTGATCCAACAATGTTAAAAAGGGTTTTAGTGTTCACTAATACATCATCAAACCATAGGAATGGAAACAAAGATATGGAAAATGCGATGACCCAATTGTTGGATCAGGTGCACAGCAAATTAACAATTAAACAACAGAAGCACATAAACACAATATTTAACGTGGTTCACCCAACCAATCTGGGCTACGTCCACCAAACATAGGCATTGGCAATTCTCATTAATCAACAGGAGATTACATCAATGAAACTCTCACACTCACACCCAGCTATCCGTATGACAACCTATTTTATAGCAGAGAGAACCTAACTGCTCTCACATCAAATTTAGGATGCATTAATTTGCTCCCAACAACCTGGAGATAATCCAGTAACAGATTTTCTATTGTTG
>APFE030814632.1:13211-24403 GCA_000404065.3 Pinus taeda | reverse complement strand
TCAGTGGGAAGCACTCTTTAATCAATTAGACCGCACTTCCTGGCGAGAACCTAGCCAAATCCTCCTCGCTTTCCCATGAGATAGAAATTAGGGGGCTGTTGTCTACTCCTCCTGCTCCTCAATAACCCCTTCCACTCCACGTTACTCCAAACATCAATATACGCGCATAATCTATTTTTCGCACAACAGCATCTTAATCCAAGTATTCAATGATTTGATGTACTTACCCGCGGTCCTTGGAGAAACTCCCTTTCTGCTTCACTATAACTTACGGTTGTATCTATCACAAATTCAGTGATAAATACCCCTATGATCTGATCTAACCAGTGATCTACCACATGCACAAGTTTATCTTCAGTGGCTTCTAGCCTGCGCACCAGTTCTGGAGTCCACACTATCGGCTAGTCTAATCTGCACCTCCCCACGCTATCAGCTAACTTCGTGATCCACTCGTACAATTCTATCATAAATGTTGTGAATAATATCTCGTGTATATCCGTGAATATATAGTGATCCAACCACTTTTCCTCTGATATCTGCGAGTTTCTGTTTTCTTAAACCGCAAACTCATGAATCTTCAGATCCCACCACTCTTCAAGCTCTTTCTTTGTAGGATTCCAGTGTTCCCACATTAGACACCCCTTAGGCAGATCTTGGTCTCGGCAACAGAACCATTTGTTGGCTTATATGGGCCTGACCCATGTTCAAAAGAGTTATTTAGCCAAACAAATCCCGCAGCTACCGGCCGTTTCGACAATAGCCCGCGGAGCGCAGATTGAGGTCTCACCCGAGGTATCAAGGGAGGGTGATAGAATCAGGTTTCTACACCCTAGGGATGTCTAGATGTGGTCTGGAGGTTTTGCGCACAGGTCTACAGCTTCGCACTTCTCGGTATTCGCACAGATCCATATTGATTATACCTTTCTATTAGTGCACTATTCTATTAGAGGATGCGGTTATAAATCAGATCTGTTCAATAGGGTCTTTAAGGAAAAATTTAACCAATGTAACCGATTTGTGCATTTAAAATGAACCTAGATTCACATACATTCATACAATAAGCAGATTAATGAAACAGATATTGTAAAAGCTAGATTCGCAATAGCTCAGAAGGAACACATAATTTTTAGAGAAACTTATCTTTATTTCCACTTATCCCCAATGCATCCAAATCTGCCCTACGCACTCAGCTGCAGGGGTCTGCACACACAGTTGTGGACTTTGCAAGGCTCTATGCACAGAGATGTAGAGCCTCTATCTACTACCCCAACCCTCGACTCAGACTTACAGACGCTTTCAGACTATTTGCTTCAAAAACCCATTACATTTCATATTCCACATCAATCTCAAAAACTTAGCTATCTCTACCCATAGAGCCTCGCTCTATTTATACCTTTCCTTGGCCCACGATCCCTGAGCGGGCCGACTCTATTTACATTTCTTTACATTATTTTCGGGTGGACTACCCTTTGACTCAACCTATTATAATTCACGCTCTGTGCTTTCATTAGAGTCTTTACCCTATCTTTACCCAGAACTTCAGGCTTCGAGCCCCCTAACCGTTGTGTGAGGCTTCTGCTACCCAACAATTTTCAAAATGGGTATCAAACTTAGTTCCTACTAGGAAAAAGATTGGGGAGATTAGACTATGCTTTGATTTTAGAAATGTCAATAAAGTTATCTGAAAGACAACTATCCTCTACCCAAAATGGACCACATCCTGCAGAAGGTAGTTGGATTAGCAAGAATTTCTTTATTATATGGATATTTTGGTTATAAACAGGTTCTAGTACATTCCGATGACCAAGAAAAAACAAAATTTACAACACCCTAGGGAACTTTCATGTATGTGAAAATGCCTTTCGGTCTGATGAATGTTGGGCCTACATTCCAAAGAGTAATGGATTTTTCCTTTTCAAATGAATTAGGTAGGTTTATAGTTATTTATTTAGATGATATCATTGTCTTCTCAAAGATAGATGAGGAATATTTTCTCCATTTAAGGAGAATTTTTTTGAAAAATGTAGAAAATTTGGTATATCTCTTAGCCCTAAGGAAATATTATTTGGTTTAGAAGAGGAAAAATTGCTAGGATGCATCATTTCAAAGGATGATATAAAAAATTGACGCTAGTAGAGTGGAAGGAATATTGAAAATATATCCCCCTAGGTGAAAGAAATAGGTCCAATCCTTTATTGGAAAAATAAAATTCCTTCAGAGATTTATACCAAATTTGGCTGAAATCCTAAAGCAGTAATAGACATGTTAAAGAAGGATACTGAAATTAAATGGAATAATGATGCAAATGATGTTGGGTTGTGTTATATTCTTTCCACGAATAGCCCATGTAGTTAACTAGGGGGTTAGAGGGGGGGCGTAGCCCCCCCTTCGTTGTGCCGATTGCGTAGCGGAGAGGTCACAAGGGGTTTGAGGGGTGCAGGTAACTCCCCTCAGTAGGGATTGGGGCAGCGCCCCGGAAAATTTTGTTTTGGACTCTGTATTACATTGGGTGGACCTACTTATGGTTTTGTGCATGATTTTCACACATGGTTTTAGATGCGATGGTTTTCGATCCATGGTATTGGATTCTTCAGCATGTATAAATATGTATAGTAACATTGAAAGGAACATAATGAAAAATCAAGCTGGTGTTAGCACTTGAAATTTCACCTCAGGCTGAGACAGGTAAACCTCAAGGCTACATCAAACCATTTAGCCTCGTAGCTAGCCCTACGGGGCAGGAGAAGGCTCTCTCCGGTCTATCTCGTAAAATCTCCAATAGATGAGAAGACCAATAAGGTAACACTGGTATTAGGCTAGTAAACTGATCAGAAAGATTGATTTTGGGGTTTTTGGGTTTTGGTGGCAAATTGAGGAGAGGGCAATTTTGGGTGCGGGGATGGGACACAGTTTCTGCAGGGGGTTCCTTGGGGCGAGGTAGGAGACAGTGTTGATTCCTTTAACTGAAGTGGATGGTCAGGAATGAAAGAAAGATAGATAAAGAGAGCAAACAATAACTTTGAATTCTCTTTAGACAGTAGAAACATTGAAATTAAACAAACTTAAAAGCAGAGCATGGCAAGCATGAATTCTTACTTTAACACTTCATTTGTTTAATGTGCAGAAGTAAATGAATCACATAAAAAAACTTACAAGAACATTGAGAAACACACCATCAACACATGAGTCCACAAGAATCCCAAAGAGGACTGCAAAACCCTGGTCTTCCTTAGCCAAAAATTGCAGGGATACAGTGAAATAATACAATGATAGCTTCTCCCTCAAGAGTCCAACCATGAAAATGAGAAAGAAAGTCCATAATATAGATGACCTAACCTCTTTCCTTGCCTCCATGGGTCGAGCTCACTATCTTAGGGGCTGTTTCAACCACTTCTAAATTAAGCACTACAAACTAGGCAGTCAAAACAACTTGCCTCTATAAACTTGGAAACCAATTCATTCATTTAATTTTTACCCTTTTCATGAATGAATCTTCTAGAAGAGTTACATAAGGGTAAAAGTGTCTAAAAATTACCATAATTACATCAAATAGAATCATCATTCACCTCAAAAATTCAAACTGAGTCAAATCTGCGTTTTTTGGGCTGTACAGTGCATTTCTGGACAATTCTGCCTGACGGGTCGCACCCCCCTGTCTGACGGGTCGCGCCCCTTTGGAGCCATGTTTGGGGCACTTGCAGGTGGAAAAATTGAGAAAAATTGGGCTTGTTGGAAAGGTATGTGAGTCTACTTTCCAACGCAACTGGAATTTTTTAATTTGGAGTTCATTTTCCCTGTCAAAAATCAATTCTCCCAAGACTTCTTTCTGTGTCTCAAAAAAGTGACAGAAAGTCATTTTTTGCTTGTTTTTTGACTTTCTCGAGGCCCAAAACTTCGCCAAATCTCTAGTCCTTTGATGAGGATGTGTAAATTTGCATGAAAAATCTGGAAATTCTGAGTTTTTGCAAAATGGAGTTGCCGGGATGAAGGGTCTCACGGGGGGTGAGACCCGTTAATGGAGAAAACCTGTAAATTGCCTAAAAAAAACAAAATTTACCCAAAATGCTCAAAATTTCTTGGGATTTGTGCTGTGGCTAGGCTATTTAGTGCCTTGGTCCTTGAGTGAAGCCTCGGCCAAGATATGGAGGGGATCAAGCCTTTTCCGTCGTTTTAGTGCCTTGGCCAACCTCCTTGGATCTGGCGATTGTAATTTTGACATTTCTCTAAAACCATGATACTTGTGCAAAAAGTGAAGGAGGATTTTCTTCTTTGGCATGTTGTGGAAAAAAATCTCTCTCAGTGTTCCCAAATTCATCTTTTATTTCTCTGAAACAGCATTTGAGTGAAACTTATCCGATGTGTGAAACAAGGAATCTTGTCGAAATGAAGTGAAATGAAGGGGATAAGGGGCTTCTAAATTCTTGGGGGAATTTTTGGAAGTAGGGAGGGATGTTAGGAAGCAGGGGAAAGTGGAATCTCAAATATTGAGTGAGGGGAAGGGGTCTAAAAGGGAAAAACACAGGCCCAACCTAGAAAATTGCTAAGTTGTAGCTAGAAACTAGGGTTTGTGCGAAAATGAAGAATTTGGGGAATATCAGTGATGGGAAGCATTTGGTAAGGTAATTTAAGGATAGGGGAAGGTGTATGAACATCAGGAAAACAAGGTATTTGCCATGATTTGACTCCCAAGAGAGAAATTTCCTCAACCTAGGGAGGGGAAATGACCTTGCCTTAGGCACACCTGAAGCATGGAACAAGGTGGTGAATGACCAATAGGAACCTTGACATGATTGATGAACAAAACCCTGCTGAATGATGATAGACTCAGCGAATGAACATGGAATGCCATATTGGACAAACTTTTGAATAGTGCAAAAAACTCTAGACCTAATGCCTAGTGACCAAAGTTTGCTTGAAGACTCACTAAAATGACAAAATTTGACCTTGACACTTCAAAATCACTTTGTAAGAGCATATTTGATCACTAGAGGAAGGCTGGAAAGACTGACACTAACAATTTACATCTCTCATAAATGCTTTTTTCTGGAGAACTAGGTATTTGGTACTTGCAATCAGAGCACAAGGGATTTGAAGTGTTGTTTTAATGTCAGGTTCCTTGGGGAAAAAAATCAATCTCTATGAGATTGATGAAGAGTCACATTTAGTGTATAATTGATAATGAGGATCTACCTCTTGCAGTTGCCCATTCAATTTCTTTGCCCATGTTACATTTTATTTTTATCTCTCAGTGAGAAAATCAAGCTTCACATTTGCTAATCTAGAGGAGATTTAGTGAGAAATTTGTGTGACATGAGTTGAACTTGTGACCTGTGAAATCCATCCTGAAGCAGTAACTGCACTTATTGCCATTATTTGGCCATCTCAACCTAAGCCACATAGCCATTGTTTTCTCTAAATGTGATTGCTACCCATCAAAGATTTCAATGTAACTTGGCCTAATTCGTTAACATCTAATGAAATCTAATTAGGTGTGGTTATATTATGTCTGTTAGATGTGATTGGTTTGAACAGAGAATAAATTACCAAAAGAAAAACTATTATGTTAAGATTGTATCCAATATTGGTTGAGCACTTACCAATTGTAGGATCAATCCTGAGATGATGTGCTCTATCTTTATGGTCTACCTCAGCCCTTATTATTGTTATCGTGATATAGATATGAGCTTGTTTAAACGATTGCAATAAAAAGAGATTGCAGTGCTTTGAAAAACTCAATTTGTCAATCATTCTTTCTTGGATCCATTCAAGCCTATTTTAAATTATATAGATTATAGCTGTCAATATAGAAGAATGTTGTCTCCCTACCATTTTTATGTTGTTGTTATACTATGTGTGCAGTTCTGTTGTTATTCATTATGTGCTTCACTTTTAGTGCGAAGTTACTTCAACTTTATTTAAAGGCTGCTTCCTCAAAACCACCACAAACAACTTGATTCTTTTACTTGGCTTAAATATTATCCCATCAGTGGTACAACCTGTATCTTTTGTTATGATTATGCAATGCAGAGACTTTTGACCAACAGTTTTAACTTTTAAATGAACAACTCCAATAAAACTTATACTGTTGATGTTGCAAGTAGTCTTTTTTTCTTTTAATTTTTGTGCTCCCCAAATCCAATGCATCAATGATTTTTAGAAAAAACATAGCTCTCTAACAATTCAAGCAGTATGTGGAAAAAAAAAATTCTAATTTCGAATTATTCGAACTCACTCATTGCAGAAATCCATCTTAATATGGGACTATTGAATTGGTAAATTGTAGGGGAATTAACATTGACAAACCATAACATTTCCTTGGACATATATTCATTTGGATTATATTTGGAAATTATTTTAGATTAGTGAAATCAATGTGACTATCCCATTAGGATGGATGTATACACACTATTTGATAAAACAATACAGCTACATGATGATTTTAAAGTTGAGATAGGAAGAGGGAAGCTTGCCTTTTTGATTCTTGAATCACTTTCACCACTTTGAAATTGCCTCAGAATTTGACTTCTGAAACATTATACTTGCCATTAGCACTTGTCAAAGGATTATGTATCTGGTTGCATCGGTGTTCACATAAATAAATAACCAAAATTTGAATTAGGACCATTTTTATTCTTGGGTGATTTCTTCAAATTCAAAGAAAATACATCTCAACTCTGTTTCAGATTTATGGCTTTGTCTTCTTGCTGCCTATTTGAATGTTGTCCATGTATTTAGTAAACACACTAATATCAGAGCTTCCTCTATTCTATTGTTGTCTAAAAATACATGCTTCGTTTTGATAATATCTCCATTTGCGTGATGGAAACAATAGTTTGATGATTAATAAAAAAATCATTAGTTTATGGATTTGTCTATCCATAAGAAGGAGATTCTAGTACATTATACCTATATTACATTGAGAGCTATCCTACGTCTGCTGAAAACAAGGTGTTTCCCTGCAACCAAAGGTGAAGTGTTCGAATCTCAATTAATTATATTGTATATGAAAGGAAAGTCAAGGTTTGATTCTAGACCCTGTCATACAAGAGTTTATTCTCAATACTATTGTCACTAAGGTCTATCTAATGATGATGCACATAACGAAGAAAATATTGGCAATCAACTAATGAAGTGAATAATCATGGTAATAATGAAGGTCATTTTGAAGGAACCTCAAAGGTATGATGACATAGATTAAAAAAGTTAATCCATAATAAAATTGATCAATTGGAGGAGATAAGTTGTGTGCATGACAACATCTATAATAGTTTTCCCTCTAATGGGAGAGCCACATTGTAAAGTTTTCCATATGTGACTAAATATATACATGAATTATGGATAAATGGATGTATGATCAGGCAATTTTATTATGTTGATGTCTTAAAATAGGAAATGATAAGAGGATTGCATTTGCTGGCCATATTAATGAATTTATTTATAAGGTATTACCCAAGTTGGGGAATAGTAACAACATTTCCAAAGTGTATCAATTCTATGCTTTTAAGAGAGGGGGAAAGAACCGTAATGATAGGAGGTGAGAAATTAAAGTCAATTTAATAAAGTAGAATGAAGTGAAGAAGTTCTCATTTTTTGAGCTAGTAGACATGGAATATTAGGAAATTAGAACTAGGAGAAAAATATATCTAAGAATATCTAGTAGGAGGAAATGAAGGGATGTTCTATCAAGAAGAAAGTTCTTTTAAGGGTATTGATGAGTGGACCGAGAAACATGATTGGTAATGGTCAGAGTGATTATCTAAATAGTTTAAAAGTATGAAGATATGAAGTTGAGAATTTTCATAATGACAAGTGATGATAAACAAGGAAGATGTTTAAAAGTTTAAGTAGTAAAAAACTAATAGTTGAAGTATAGGAAGGAATTTTGCTAGAAATTTTATAAGGATACCTTGAGAAGGATTGTGTACATATTGACAAAATAAGTGAGAGTCAATTAGTAGAGGTTGTACTTGACTGATTTGCACTCATTGTTTCATGAGTAGGACTTCACATAGAGAAACTTATCAAGATTTGCTCCCATAGCGTTAAAAGAAGTTGTTTCCACAGAACACCACACATTTAAATTTTTCATGAAAAATGATGATAGTAGTGTTTCCAACTGTTTCAAAACCTAAAATAAAGATACTATTTAATGAGCAAGAATCTCTTGTCCAACTTGAAGAAGGGTGAATTTACAATAAAGCAATCAAATGGTATTGAGATAGGAACTTGACAAGATAAGAAAATATATTTTGTGGATGAAAATGATAATTGTTAAGTGATGTATGTATAAGTCAACATAGATCAACAAACCCTCATGCAAGTAAATTAAGAATGATATAAAATTAAATCATGATGACCTAGTGTTTATATGCAATTGCATATAGTGATATTGGAATCGATAAGCCAAAGGGTAAATGGATGTAAAACCAAGGGATTTTAATTTTGAGATAGATGGTTTAGATAATGATTGTATAACTAGTAATATCTTAAACAATGAATTTAACTAGAATTTCCTTGGGGAAGGAAGAATATATGACGAGAAATTAAGACTCAAGATGATGAGGCTCATGTGAAATTTAATGATGTACTTAGATGATTATACCGGTGGTGTAAATGATCAAATTCCTAGTTGAAAGAAGTGGAAATGATTATTTAAAAGTAATTGACAACTTGATGAAAACATGACACTAATAAGATTGGTAAGGTAACCTAGATCCTACGGATACGTTGAATAATCTTATTTCATAGTTGGTAATCAATGTTTGCACAAGTGTTAGTTTCAGCCTTTTAAGCCTTCCACCAATGATCAAATATGCCCTTACAAAGTGGTTTTAGCATGTTACAATCAAATTTTGTCATTTCAGAGAATCTTCAAGTAAAATTTGGTCACTAGGTATTAGATCTAGGATTTGTTTTCACTCCCTCCAAAGTTTTCAAGTGTTGGTCCATGTCACCATTCAGCTGAGTGTACCATCATTCAAAGGGTTTTCATCATCATTTCAGGTTCCAATGGGTCATTTTACACCTTATTCGTGCTTCAGTTGTGCCTAGGTAAGATTCATTTCCCTCTCCTAGGGTTTTGAAGGTAATTTCTCTTGGATGGTCAAATAATCAACAAAGCTTGCATCCTGATGCTCATACACCTCCCCTTATCCTTAATGTACCTTATTAAACACTTCCCATCACTGGTATCCCTCAAATTCTTCATTTTCCCACAAACCTTATTTTCTTGCTACAATTTGATAATTTTCTAGGGTAAGCCTCTATTTTTCCCTTTTAGACCCCTTCCCCTCACTCAATATTTGAAATTAATCTTTCCAATATTTCCTAACATCCCTCCCTACTTCCCAAAATTTTCTCAAGAATTTATAACCCCTTATCCCCTTCATTTCACTTCATTTTGACAAATCCCCTATTCCACACATTGGGATAGGTTTTACTCAAATGATGTTCCTAAGCAAGAAAAAATGAATTTGGAAAACCTGAGAGAGGTTTTTCTCCATAATAGGCCAAGGAAGAAACACCTCCTTCACCCTTTACACAAGTGTCATGGTTTTAGAGAAATGTTAAAAATATAGTAGCCTCAGGAGAGTTGCTGCACCTCTGGAGTGACCTTAGGAAAATCAAGATTTCTCCTAGCCTTGTTGGCCAAATGACTTCCTTGATGAGTGAAATGATAACTAGACACAAATATATTTACCATGAACTATCATGAGCTAAATTTGGAGTTGAGGAAGACCTTAAAAAGTTGAGTGCAACAACACTCTGCATTTAAGCAGCCTCATTTTGCACATTCTGACCAGTCTTGGGAGATTTGACTTTTGACAAGGAAAATGACCTCCAAATTGGGAAATTCAAGATGTTTTGGAAAGTAGACTCCATAAGGTTTCAAAATATATATCACATGTACAATTTTGGCACCACGAAGGCTTCCAAAAGTGGTCTGCAAAAAGGCATTTCACACCTGGCAGTCGGCGCTATGCATAGAATAGGCGTTACACACCTGGGAGCTTCTTGCAGTGTAAAATTACACTAGCTGCGATTACCAAAGGCATTGTGCACCTATGTGAGGGCACTGGACACCTGTCAAACTCTTCTAAATCACTCCAATTTTCCTCAATTCTCCAAATTTTCCTCTGGACAAGTAAGTAACACAATTATTCTTGCTGAAAAAGGGTTTTTTACATCACCATATGGTAGTTCTGTTTATTAAAAACAAAACCCTAGTATCCACTGTTCATCATAATGGTTCAAGGTTCACTCATTTATCTTTGTTGTTGGTTACTAAAACCTCATACACTACATATTAAAACCCTACCCTCCATATAAAAGCTTATCCTTATACATCCCATTCCCATACCTAAACTCCTAAACCCTACCCTCCATATGAAACCCTATACCCTACATACAAAAACCTCCTCACTCCATAAATCCCATTCACACTCCCATTCACCCTCACCTACTCATCCTAAAATCTTTTCATACCCATCTTTCATCCATCCACCCTATCAAATCATTCACCACAAGTGTTCACAAACAATGAAAAAGGTCAGGTGACTAGGCAGCGAAGAGGCAAGGTTAGAAGACAAAAGGCAAAGGAAATTGAGAATCCTAAGGAGATTTGTCTTGAGTGGTTAACATACACCTGGAGAAGTTGATTGAGAAAGTTAAGAAAGACAAAAAGATGCTTCGTCACTTAGTGTTATAGATAGTTTTGGGCAGTTCAACCCCAATCACAAATGTCCATAAACTGAGGGCTCTTAAGTCCCTGCTTCACTACCTAAAGGAACAAGGTCAACTGATTACATCATCTCCCAGAAGTTCTCCACTGAAAACTGCTCATAAATGGTCAAAACTGGACCATACTGAAAGCTCAATGCAGAGGGTGCGATGCATATCACCTTCCCAATGTACAGGGTGCGATGCATACTGATTTTTCCTCTGTAGGGTGCAATGGTCGGGAATGGACAAATGGCAGGGACAAAATGCGAGGTGGAAGATCATGGAATCTTCCAGAAGCTTCCCCTCTGACACTTGCCTCTCTGTTTTCGACCAGGGATGAGTAAGAGATCATCATTCTCCAGTGGAAGCAGGAACTATCAAAGAGAGGACACTAATCAAGATCCCAGAAGATGACTCACCTCCCTATAATCATCTATATATGGATCCCTCATCACAGAGATCTGGAGGCT
>APFE030814631.1:0-14407 GCA_000404065.3 Pinus taeda | reverse complement strand
ACCACCCCCGCCACCCCAAAACCCATCTCATAATAAAATTTTTAATAAAAGGTCGATGGGCCATAACCCTCACGTGCCTAACTGCAACCTTAACATGATATATATATTTTTACATGGCCCAGAGCCCGCCAACCATTTCCGGCCAAATATATACGCATGGGCCACCTCTAGTCGACCCAACCCACACCCCCAAACACCATGAAATATCATAAAATAGTGCAGGGCTAGCAGGGGTCGAAGCTGCCCAGTCCACATGGTCGGTCCCAAAGCGAGTGACCCCATAAAAGAACGCCCATAAATAACGCAGCTAGAAAGGACAGAACCCAAACTACCATGTCCCCCATATAACAATGCGCTCGTAATTAATGTGTTTTCAGTCGGTGCGGGAGGAATGGGACAGGCCTCCCAATGTGGACCTGATCCCCTTTTTAAATTCAATTTTCGTTTAAAAAAAACTATATCGTGTAAAAAAAGGAGGGGCGGGGTTTGACCACCTAAATCATCCTCAACTAATTCCTAATCTTACCAATGTATATAAATCCATTTTTCTGAGTATGGGGGAAAATGGAGGAACCAGGAATGGGCACAGATTTCAAGGTGGAGGAAGGTAGCGCACACAATTCGATGCAGAATTTTGCAAGAGGAGCAAAATTTCACTTTGTTAGAATTTGACAAATTTTATATGGTTTCAGCACTTCTTGATGCCACAAATGCAATGGTACTGTTTGTTTCTCCATCAGATTTTTGTATTTTTCGGCCATTTTTTAGTATGGAGGTGGAGCCATGACTACTGCAGAGACAAGGAGCAGAACCATTATCCTTGAAATTTTCCCGAGGAGGTAATTTTTCTCCATGTCGGAATATAGTCAAGTTTATAGTCATTGTTTATGTTTTTCTGCAGGGATTGCAATGATGAGGGTAGATTCACCTTTTGATTTGCATATTTCTAGTCAACCCATGGAGTAGAATCTTTGAAGAATCTAGGGGGAATCTAAAAGATTCCTTGAGCCGCAGATTCTCAATTTCTGGGAATTCAAAAATTGGATAGTCGATTTTGGACTATTCGATGCCACAAATTTGATCGTGTGTTTAGATTTCTCATTTTCTCGTTCTGTTCTTCAGCCACTTTTCTAAGTGGAATGGAGGTGTCAGTATTCATGTGCGACCAGTCATTTCCATGCAATTGATGCTATGTGATTGATGGCACGAACAACTTCAGCAGTTTCACATCCACTTCTTCAGATGACCCTTGGTTGTGAGGTATATGCAGTGTGTACATGTACTTCTTTTGTCATGCATTGTGCTGCACAAATCCCTATTTGATGTTTGATGTGGGATCTTGTTTATTACTTGTTTTCATGATTCCTACTTGATGTGATGCGGAATCATCTATGTGATGTACTTGTTGTCATGATTCTTCATGTTATGTTTTGAGATCTCTTTGTCATATGTTGATGGAATACTCATGTGTCGTCATGCATGTTTGTAATAAGATCCCTTTTATTCCATGTTGGTAGGATGCTCTTGGTCATCATGCATGAGTTTGTGTCATACTGATAGGAGTCTTTTTTATTGAAAGTTCCTGCAGCGGAACATCTCTTGGAGCCACTCCTGTGTGAGGGCATTTTCCTTGTATGATAGCAATATCACCTCTTATGTACATCACCTCTATTGACAACACTTAATGCAGTTAACTACACCATCTTAATGCTGGGCCCTGGAGATGTACTCCCTCCTAGACAAACTCTATTATCAATGGTTTATGTTTTCATGTGTTGATAATTTTCATGTACCTCTTCTTTACAACATGCATATGTATTCATTTATGTTCTTTTAAAAATGCAATTTAACACATCACGAAAGTAAAAGGTCTTCGAAGGGTCCCTTGTCACACCCAAACCCGGATCAAGTGGTATTAGAGTGGTCTTTTCGTGGATGTGAATTGCAGTGTGAACGATGGAACGTGGAAGGATGGAAAAGTGATGTATGAGACCATGCTCAAAATTTCCCAAATGCTGGAAATAATGTATGAAACTCTATAGAAAGAGATGGAGGAAAACGAGCAATTGCAGCTTCAGTTGCAAGCCATGGAAGAGGCCCTGGAAGAGCTGAAGCACAAAAACAAGAATTTCCAAATAGAGAACGTGGAATTGAATATGCGCCTACATGAAGAGAAAGAGGAGAAATATAGTTTTCAGCAAAAGCTACAAGCAAAGGACGAGGCCTTGGAAAAGCTGTAGCTTGACCCATGTGAGGTAAAAAGTAGTTCTGCATCTTCATGTATGTTTCCTGATGATGATTTCGGTGTTTTTGAAAATCATACCACAGGAATTGGCTCGAAACTATTGAAGAAAATGGGGTATGAAGGAAAAGGCTTGGGCATTAATGGCTAAGGCATTGTTAACCCCATCAAAGTAGAGGAATTACTGGGTCAAACAGGACTTGGGTATGCAAGAAAGGAAGTTGTGGAATGCATTGAGACAACTAGCAAACCACCAACAACAGATAATGAGAAGCCCTCATTAGTTCCTTCCAAATCAACAAAGGAGGTAAAAGATGGATCCTGGTGATGGATCCTTTTTGGGGTTTGAAACGTTGACAACAAAATGGTTTTTACTGTGGGTTCTCCGATTACAAAGTTAGGAGGTAAAAGATGTTGATTTACTTTAGGTTTCATCTTCAAATAGTTTGATTTCTGTTGGAGATGTAGAGATCCAAATTAGGAGACAAACATGAGGCTCCTTCCCAGGATGAGGCAAGGGGAGGAAGAAGAAGTTGGGGTTAATAACCAAGGCATAACTCAACCATTAGAGGTTATGCAGAGACCTCAATTTGTAGGCTCGAGATACACCAAAGGAGATTGCTCGAAGGTGTCATATTCTTCTGAGACATCGTCGAAATAGTGGAGGAAAGAGAATGATGGGAAAACGTCCCCATCATCCCATGGCAGTTCCCATTGCAGGGAAAGAGCTGAGGCAAGCTCTCATCACCATACTTACACCAAATACAGCAAGGAAAGGTATAGCCACTCTCTATATTCGACTGTTCAATTTGATTATGATCATGTTGTTAATGATGAACATAAAACATGGCATCGAAAGACATCTACCTTTTGAGAATTGCATAACCATACATTTTCTAAGTGTTGGAAAAAAATGGCAGCACACAAAAGAATGAGGTGTGAAAAAGGCCCTCAACAGTAGGTAAAGAAACATGTTAAGCAGATCTGGAGAAAGAAAACCTATTGCAGTCATTGTGATAGAAATGGTGATCAAAGAGCCACTTCTTGGAGACTTCATCCAGAACAATGCCTTAAAGACAAAGTGTTGATGCATGAAACAGGTGAAACAATTGATCGACAAGCAAGACCATCACAAGGTGATGACCCGTTCACCTTGATAAGTGAAAAATTCTTCCTAGACATGTTAGCATTTCATGGTAATACTTTTGTAAATCATTTGTTGCATTTTAAAATGTAAAAGTGATGATGTGTTTTCCATTACTTATTCAACAAAAATTATTTCTGGTCTTATTTTGTGTTGTATGATAAACTACGAAAGTGATGTTGTGTTTCCATCAATTGTCAAAAAAATAGTGTTTGGCCTTATGATTTTAAATCATGTGTTGCAGTGATGATGTGTTTTCCATCACTTGTTGAAGCAATAATGATATGTTGGCCTTATTTTCGTATCTAGGGTATTGCATCCATTTCAATGTAAACTTGACCACCGAGTGTGTGTTGAAAACTTGTGGTAAGTATGCGATGATTGGATCATTAGTTGGTCATGAATGTCAAACATGTAATTTTCAAAACAATGTACTACAAGTTGCAGGTGTTGGCTCATCATTTAAGGCTTTGAAGAACAAAGGTGAAGGAGATGGAAGTGAGGCCCTTTAGGATGCTTGTGATGCAGACAAGGTACAAAGAAGTTGCAGATTATTTTTCATGCTTATAGGGGAACAAAAGCTCCTCAGTGGGGAGGATTAATCTAGATGGCTCCAGAGACACATAGGACAAAGAGGGCTTATGAACCCTTGAAAATCAAAATAATCAGAATGATTTCGACCTAAGACTAGAGTGTAGATCTTGTCGTCTTGATCGTGGAGGTGCGAATGGTTCGTCAATCTGAGCTCATATGAGGGAGAATGAGCAGGCAAAGTTTCGGTGAAATTTGGGATGTGGGCCAGGTTTAAGTGTCCTACAATTTGACTGACCTTGAGGCATGAAACCCAGCTCCCGAAAATGGTCAAAATTGTGGCCTCGTTAATTTTCCCAATATCCCTTATTTCCTAAAGATTTGAAAATCTCCCCTATGTTAAATAAAAAATTTATATATATATATATTATATATTATTTATATTATATATATATATATATATTATATATAATATACTATATATTTATTTATTATTATGTGGTGGGCACCATCTTGCACCCTGAACTAACTCATAAAAAAAATTTATTAAAAGGCTGACGAGCAATAACCCCTATCCTGCGCCCTAACATATTAATCTTTATTATATTATAAAATATTATTATATACATACATGGCCCGAAGCCTGCCAATCGTTGTTGTCCAAATATATACATATATTATTAATGGGGTGGGCACAGGCCACCTTATGTGGACCTGGCACGCACTGCTAAACACCATGACATACCATTTAATAGTGCGGGGATGGCAACAGTCAAACCCTCCCGGCCCATGTGGCCAACCCCCAAGCAGGTAGCCTCATAAAAGAATGCCCATAAATAACGCAGTGAGAAAGGATGGTACCCAAACTACCACGTCCCCCCTATAAAAATGCACCCGTAATTAATATGTTTTTAGTTGGTGCAGGAGGCATGTGGTGAGCTGCCCACTATGGACCTAACACCCTTTTAAAATTTATTTTTTGTTTAAGAAAAACTATAAGGTGTAAAAAAGAGGACGGGTGGGATTTAACCACCCAACCCCTCATCAACTAATGCCTAATCTTACCAATGTGCCACAACTACCTGCATTAGAATATCTGTTTGGAGAAACATATATAAATATAGTTTTTTGAGTGTGGGGGCAGATGGAGGAACTAGAAGCGGGCACGAATTTCGAGACGGAGGAAGGTAGTGCATGCAGTTCGATGCAGAATTTTGCAGGAGAAGCAAAATTTCCCTTTGTCAGAATTTGACAAATTTTATATGGTTTTTGGACTTCTTGACACCATGAATGCAATGGCGAGCACAGATTCACATTTTTAGGTGCAGATTTCTTGTCCACCCATGGAGTAGAATGTTTGAAGAATCTAGGGGAATCTAAAAGATTCCTTGAGCCCCAGATTCTTAACTTCTCAGAATTCAAAAATTGGATAGTCGATTTTGCATTATTCGAGACCACAAATCTGATGGTGCATTTATATTTCTCATTTTCTCATTCTATTCTTCAGGCACATTTCTAATTGGAACATAGGTGTCCGTATTCATGTGTGAGCAACCATTTCCATGCAATTGATGTCGTGAGATTGGTTGCATGAACAACTTCAGCAGTTTGACATCTACTTCTTTTTATGGCCCCTGGTTGTGAGGTTCATGTAGTGTCTACATGTACTTCTTTTCACATGCATTGTGCTACACAGATCCCTATTTGATGCTTTATGTGGGATATTGTTTATTACTTGTTTTCATGATTCCCACTTGATGTGACGCGAAATTGTCTATGTGATGTACTTGTTGTCATAATTCGTCATGTCATGTTCTAAGATCCCTTTTTCGTATGTTGATGGGATACTCATGTGTAGCCATGCATGCTTACATTGAGATCCCTTTTATGCCATGTTGGCAAGATTCTCTTGGTCATCATGCATGAGTTTGTGTCATACTAATAGGACTCCTTTTCACTAACAGTTCCTATAGTAGAACATCTCTTGGTGCCACTCCTGTGTGAGGGAATTTTCCTTGTATGATAGCGACATCACTTCTTATGTACATCACCACTATTGATAGCACTTAATGCAGCGGCCTACACCATCTTGACACCAGGGCCTATAGTTGTAGTCCCGCCTAGACAAACTCCATTATCAATCGCTTATGTTTTCATGTGTTTATGATTGTCATGTTCCTCTTCTTTATAGCATGTAGATGTATTCATTTATGTTGTTTTAAAAATGCAATTTAACACATCATGAAAGTTAAAGGTCTTGGAAGGGTCCTTTGTCACACTCGGACCTGGTTCAATGGATATGATGAGTCAGAGGCCTTGGCTATGTTAAGAACGATTGTTCTAAATATTGTGCATGCTTTGCAAAAATAATGAAATTTTCTTAACCTTAACATTATGTAATTATGTTAGGATCATGATTATGCTAATGTCTATATGTATATACATGTATATATGTATGTCGCTGGCTGAGTAGATAATTATTATTTTATGTTGATGTTTATATGTATGTATGTCTATGTATGCATATCGTTGCCTAACATGAGCATGATTGTTTATGCTAATGCATGTATATATGTATGTATCTATGTATCTATGTCACTATTCGAAAGGGTCATCAGGAATGGTTCTTGTGGAGGAATGATTTCTTACATAGGAAAATCACATAAAGAGGTTCCTCGTCTTACAAGGAATCAATTGGGAAGAGTACTCATGACAAACATATGAGGGCAATATCATGTGGATATGAATTGATATAGTTTGCTTGTATTATGCCTATGTTTATGTTATGACAGGCAATCCTGAGGGATGCATTGGCGAAATGAAAGTAGTGTGGTATGTGACATGTTGGGAAAAGAATGGATAAGACGCTAGAAGAAAGGTTTCTTGGTAGATATTGTGTGATTTTGGATGTGAGGTACTATTTTTTTGTTTATGTTCTATATGTTGTACGTGTTGCATCTGTGATGTTGTGTGTATTCAGTGTTGTATGTATATAGTGTGTGTACATGTTGCTATGAATGATTATGTACAAGGTGGTGCAAACAATGTTGTGTGCATATCCTGCTCTCCGCATGTTGGATATGTGTTGTTGGATACAGATGATGCTATGTACATGTTGGATATGCAATTTTATGTGCATGTGGTGTTGTGTGCACGTGGTGCTATGTATATGTTGTACAAGTGGCGTTGTGTACAGGTGGTGTTATCTACATGTGCATGTGGCTCTGTGTATAGGTGGTGTCATGTACATGCCGTGTATGTGGTACTATGTACATGTGGTATTCTATACATGTTGTACAGGTGGTGTAGTGTACATGTGGCATTGTATACATGTTGTGTAGGTGGTGTCGTCTACATGTGATATTGTGCACACGTTGTGCAGGTGGATTCAGTGTACAAATGGTACTCTATACATGTGGTACATATGGTATTGGTGTACGCGTGGTATTATGTGCATGTCGTACATGTTGTGTTGTGTACATGTCGTACTATGTATGTGCATTATGTAGTCATTGTATCATGACATGTGTATTCATTATGTTGTACTATGTGTGGGTTCATGTATTGTGTGGCAGTGTACATCGAGTATAGATGTATGAGTTGTCTTGTATATCAAGTGTATGTGTATGCATTTTTTGCTGTTACACGTTGTGTGTGGAATGTATGTCTTGTGATGTACATTGTGTATGTATATGTGTTGTTTTGTGTCGTGCACTAGATGTAGGCATATGTATGATGTTGTTTGGTACAACATGTGTAGGTATATGTGTTGTATGTCAAGTGTAGATGCATGTATTTCATGATGTGATATGATGTGTGTGGTTGTATGTGTAGGATGTACACTATGTTTGTATGCACATGGTTGAGGAGAAGGCATTGGTGTTTGTCGAGTCTCGCAGTCGATCCAGAGTGCGTACGTAATAAAGACAAGGTAGAAGATAAGGATCGACTAAAGGATAAGTATCAATATTTTATTTCATTTTAATTATGCATGTTATTTATGATTTTGGTTTATGATGGTTACATTTTATTTATGATGTTGATCTATGATGATTGTGTTTTGAGCTAACCTGATGTGATAAGTTTATACTTGACGATTTGATCAAAGATGCGAGTTTGAATTGTTGTGAGAGAAAGTAAATAGGATTACAATTGTACCTTATTGAAGAGATACTAATGAGGTACGAAGTGAAGTTATTTAAATTTATTTGAATCTAATGGAAATTATGTGGTTGGAATAGGAATGGATGAAGATGCCCAATTGAGTGGCTGAAATCGACTACAAGAATTTGCAACAACAAAATAAATTGGAACATGCAGCAATATGTTGGTATAGCACTTTAGGAGCAGGCCCATTATAGGACAGTGGTAACCAATAGTGTCTATTGATTTCCATGAGCATGCTATGACCAATATTATGGTTTTAAGGTAGGCATATGCCTTGGTTTTTGTATCTTTCAATGTGAGGAAGCCTTGCCAAGGGATGGAATGTTTAGGATGGGGGTACCAGTGTGTGACTACACAGAAGGGGATGATCGTATTGCCCAAGGGACTGTGTAGCAAAGAAGGGAAGATTGAGGATGGAATTTTTTTGGTAACTAGCATTGCCAGATGGAATCAGATGCATGTTAGGGGTGCACACTGGAACAACGAGTTGGTAACTATTCGCTGAGAGAGTAGGTGGCGCGAGATTATAGCATTGGACATTGGATGCAGATTTGACTTTGTAGTGGATTTTGGACTTCCTGGAAAGGAGGTGAATTCCTTTATTACTTCAAGGGTGGAGGTGTGTGCCTATGGATTCCCTTGTTGCGAATGCACACATTGTATCTGTTTTATTTGTTGGTTGAGAAAATGTTCATATCTGTGTATTATTGTAAATAATGTATCAAGCTGAATTTATAAAGCTCCAAAGATGGTATGGTTATTTGTTCGTTCAAGAAAATGTGTATGTGTATATGTGTTTATTGTAAATAATGTAATGAACTATGTTATTAATCTCCAGTAATTGGTATGTTTCTCATGTTTTAGCACCGAGCATTGGAAATACTGCAACAATCTATGTTATAAATCTCCATGGGCAGTATGTTTTGTTTTCAGATGTCTTATTGGTTATAGGTGTCATTGAGAATCAAGGATGATGTTCCCCCAAGGGGGTGGGTTTTGTAACATGTCTGGTGAAATTTCCATGTAAAATTATATATATATATATATTTTATATATATATAGAATAGATAGATAGATTTATATATTAATATATATATATATTATAGCACGTTGATGGGACATGTACTCCAAGATGATGATGGGGAGAACATCCTAATGGGTGTTGATTTAGTTTATTATGGCTAAAGAAATTGGAAAAGGAAATGGATAAGGTTTTGGAAAGGCGTGAGGCATTAATTGACATTTATTTATGAAAATAATGGAAATTAGGAGAAAAAGGAGATGAAAGGTCACAAGTTGCATGTGAGGAGGAAAATGAAGGGAATATGGAAAATGAAGAAAATAGAGGCCTCATTCATAAAATGGCTTCTAAGGATTAGTTGGTAAGATATTAAGAGGTTTTGGTGGAGCTCTCTTCTATTCTCTCTCTCATACTCTTGTACACTTATAGTTTTCTTGGAGAACTCTTGGAGGGTGTGGCATACTTGGATTTTGGAGCAAGAAGGAAAAGGAAGAGAAGGAAATTGCTAGAGGGCATCAAGATCATCAATTACAAAAAAAATTCTTGCAGTTATCGAGTTGCATGTATGCTTTCGTCACTAGTTTTGGCATGCATGGCACATGCATGTGGTTTCTTGGTTATGATATGTCATTGGTATGGAGGATCGCCTAGATTGACAATGGATTTTCCTAGCCTTTCCATTTCCTGGATAGCCATGGATATTGTGGGTTTATTTCCTTATTTTGTTTTGGTTGGTTCTCATGTTTTGTTAGCTTGGGATGAGTTATTAGTTACTGGGAGCCTTGGTTGGAAAAATGCTCTAGAATCTCTGTAATGCTTGGGTTGAGTTACTAGTCCCATAGCCTTAGTTGGAAAACACTCTGAAAGTCATGTAACAACTTGGATTGATTTGTTAGTCTTGGAAGCCTTGGTTGAAAAAACACTCTGGAATCCCTTGGTGGGTTGAGGTACTAGTCTTGGAAGCGTTGTTTTGGGCCATAGAAAAGGCATGTTTTATCCTCATATTAGCTTAATTAATGATTCATATTTATATGTTTATCTTCATTTTAAAAAAGAATATAGAAGAAATGATTGTAGAAGTTGGATAAAATCTATCATTAACAAATTGGGCTTCTAGGCATCAAAAGCTAACTTTCATTATTCTTATATGCAGGAACATGAATTGAACAATTGTTGTTCAAACAATGGAATAACAACGACCAAGAAAATAAAAAAGACAACGTTTCGATCATGAGGACTAGTGGAAGACCAGGAGAATCGAGTTTATTTTGTAATGAAATATGATTGTTAGTTGTGGAATCCTCGGGATCTCCCAATCTTGAGGATTCACTTCTATCCGTTTGTCTATCATAGGGTATATAAAAGCGACAGGCATAATAAAATAGTTAGTGAGGAATTTGGAGATTGTAAGTATTCACTTTTGACAAAGACTATTCTCATTATGGTGATGTTGTATCTTTATTATTGAATTTAATGAGAAAGACTGTGTTTTACCTATAATCACATTCTGAGTGTCTTTCAGAAGTGACTTCTGGAGACCTTGGGCCCAGTCAATAGGAGATTTACTACTTTACTTGTGTCATACTTATTTCTATTTACTCTTGAAATTGTTTATTCCTGTTATTTCATGAAATTTTAATATTCTGATTGTTGTAAGTATTGATTGTTATGATTTACCTTTCCCATTCAACCTATATTCTAGTTCTACTATATTGATATTTGCGTGTTAATCTTTGATGAATTTATCAAATTAGGTGAAGTATTCGATTGGTTTTACTTATGTATAGTGTTATTTGAGCTTACAGCTGATTTCTTTCAAATAAAAGCTTTAATAATTTCTTGTTGTTTATTGATGTAACTTTCTTTCTTGTTGAATTAATTATTGTTGATACTAGTTAGATTTGCTAATAGTGATTATATTTTCTTACTTCAGATTCAGTTCTTTACACAATAGGTTTGAAACTACTGTAAGGTTTTCTTTTAGATTTGTTACAGATTGAACTTTGAGAATTAGATATTAATTATTGCAACAATTTGAATTCATTTCATTCTAAATTAACCTTTGAATTCACTTGCATAGACAATGTTGAACACTTTTGAAATAAACAAACTTACCATGGTTTGATAACTAATGGAGGTATTAAGGTTTCTTTTAATAGTCATCTTAGTGCAACAACATTTTGGCGTCGTTGCTAGAGAGAGTGTTTCAAATTTCTTTTTATTTTTCTTGATGTAAAAGAATTGGGTTTTAAAAATAGGAGGTAAGAACTTGCGTAACTATCAAGTAAAGTGCTTGCTCATCAACCTGATTTTCATCAAATGCATAGAGGTTAAATAGGAGTAGGAGTTTTTATGAATGACTAGAAATAAAAATATAGAAATAGATAAGAAGCCCCCACCCAAACCCATAAAACGCAAGGGATCGATGAACCTTGGAGGATCAACTTTTATATATGAAATGGTAAGAAAAGAAAAATCTTAGGCATTAGTAGGACTGCAAACCATATGTCGAAAAATCCCTAGCATGATCACTCAGGAAGTAGGCTCACCATTAGCAGCCTACACGAAGATTAATAGCCAAAACAGAGGATCTAAACAGAGCTTTCAGGTTATTGAAAATTTACATTATGATCCTTCATAAGAGGGAAAATCGTGAAATTTAAGAGAAAGAGAGGGAGAAACTAGTGGAGCTGCTAAGGTAAAGCCACAATTGTCTGAACTAGGATCTCATGTGATCCTAGATCTGAGGAGTGTAGTAAAACCACCTTGGATTGAAAATAATCAACTTACTCAGATAACATCCCCTAATGTCCCTGAAGGATATTGGCACATTTTAGACCAAATGGTGAATCAACAACCTCAAGGTGAGACCTTGGCATTGGAATATCCCATTGTCAACCCAGTAGCTAATGCCCTGATGAAAGTTATTCCCTTGCAAAATCTCCCAACTTTTCATGGGATTACTATAGAGGATGTAGATGGCTTCTTATTTGAGTTTGACTTCCTCTGCACAAGATACGATTACACCACCGATCCTCAAAAATTGAAGTTGTTCCCTTCTACCCTAAAAGGAGCAGCCTTGTGGTGGTTTATGGGTTTAGGAGAACGCGCTATTAACTCTTGGGATGACATGAAAACTTATTTTGTCACAAAATATCAGGACTATTTTAGGACTAGGGAATTAAAAGATGAAATCTTTAAAACATGTGCGAAGGATAATGAAACTCTACAGGAATATGTCAAACAGTTTCAATACAATTTGCAGAGATCCCCTCACTCCAAATTACCAAAAGAAGTCTTGAAAGCCATCTTAATTAAAGGAATGAAAAAAAATGGGTAGAAGCTTTAAATTTGAAGGGGAAGGGAGACATTTCTCAAGAGGATTATGATGAAATTGTTCGCTTGTGTATTAGGTGTTTGCAAGTTAGCACATGCATTGGGTCAGGAAGCCAAGATACTATGACTAGAGGTAGCAAACCCCCTAGTGGAGGTGTAAGAAGAATGTGAATAGGTAACCTCCTAGAGGAATTCAAGGTAGACATCCTAGGAACCCTTACAACCTAGTTGGACATCTTGGAGACCAAACAAAAATAACCCTTAACATAACAGAAATTGGTCATTTTTTTCCCATGCTACCAGAAGAAGCACAATCAACGGGAGTGTCCATTAGACATGGTCTAGATATGTGCTATCTAGACCAAGGACTATGCCACCAAGATGTGTCTGTCACTTCCAGGGCTGAAAGTAGTTTTTAAAGAAGAAGAAGAAGAAGAGACAGAACCAATATACTTAATGAACCAGCATTGATAGTGGCAAGGCCGAACCACAGGTATGTCACAAGACCCATCTCAGTTCTTTTCTTATTCACCATTTAATCCACAGAAAAATTATGGAACGATGTGGAAAGGCCAATCACCTTTCTCGACTTGGAAATCCCAACATTTACTTGTGTCACCTTGGTCAACTTAGTCCTTCCCACATAATGTTTGGTTGAATTCTCCTTTTACTCCTTTTTGGAAAAATAATCCATACCCATCCCAGTGGCCTGCCTCTACTTCAAAAAATTCAAACCAGTCTCCAAATTGGCAATGATCTTTAGGGATAACCAATACGCCTATGGGGACAGGTACTCAACCTCAACCTACATTGTCAACCACATATCCATTACAAAAATATCCTCATCCCCTTTTGTGTCCCCAACTACCAGCTCAACCAAATCCAAACCCCAATAATAGGTTGATTCAGTTGATGCAAATTGTTGAAAAATCAGACCTTGAGATTGAAAGAAAGGAACACGATGAACTTAGGATGAGGTTAGGACGCATTATCACTCCCGAGGAAGACAAGGACCAACCAGCAAATGAGATAGAAGCACCACTTGTAAATACACCTTTGATTATGATTGAGACAAAAATAAAACAAGGAGAAGACAAAGTCAAGCAAAAAGATCCTAAAAAACTCATAATTACTTCTCCCCCACTCCCTAAAATATTAGCAATACCTAAACCAATTGTTAATCGAGACTTCAATATTGTACGGGAACTTAAAAATCTATGCATTAAAATTCCTCTCCTCCAGGCCATCCAAGATATTCCTATTTATGCAAATATAATTAAAGAGCTATGTGCAAAACAACCTATGAGGAAAATAAAAGCTTCACCAACTATCCATGTCAAAGGGACCTTTTTTGGTCTACTTTTGGATGGGGAAACACCAATAAAATATGAATATACAAGGAATCCAATAGTTACAGTTGAAATATATGGTCGCTCCTTCTCGAACACATTGGTTTAATTGTGCATAGCCATTAACATCTTAACCGTGGAAACTTGTGAGACACTTAGTATCATAGCTCTAGAACCAATGTTAGGGTCCCACCCTAACCCCCTTATTTATGTCATGGGATCACGTCATAGTCAAGAGTCAATAAAGCCCATATTAATATTTGTAAGTGGTTAACCTGCAATTAATGACGGGACCACAGTTAGTTGCAAATGGGCGGTAGTATTAGATAGAGGGTCAATGGGCGGTAGTATTAGATAGACGGTATTAATAAAACCCATGGTATTGGCCCGTGGTATTGCATGTATGAGTCATATATAAAGGATAGAGACTCCCTGCGAGGAGTATCGTGTCTTGTTTTGTATTCGAGCTCTGCTCTATTGGAGGTTGCCCCCTCGAAGAGGCCTGTGAACATTTCTCTCTGAGTAATAAAATCATTGCTATTCTGTGTTCTGGGTATATTTTTTCGCATATTCTATGTTCTGGTTATTTTTCTCGCATATTCTATGTTCGGTATTGC
>APFE030814625.1:0-10333 GCA_000404065.3 Pinus taeda | reverse complement strand
ATGGCATGATCCAGATTAGATTGTTGGACCACCCATCACAACTTTAATAGACATGAAGGCATGTACACACCTTGTTTTTCCTTGAAAATATGGGATCTTTGTACCAGCAAAGCAGAGCATATTTGGCATTTGAATTTTCCAGTCATAAAATATGAAACCTATTGGTATAGGTATCCAACAGATACGATGTGACAACCGTTGATCTGATGGAGAGAAATCAACGGTGGAGGTTGAATGCGGTAAAGATGACTGTCAGAAAATGTGCAAGGACATGGAATAGTGGAAAGGTAAGGTTTAAAGCAGTTTATGTAATATTTCTATCATACTAGAGTTATAATAGAAATAGCGGAGTCAAAGGTATTATGGTTTAATTCCGGTTTTACCAAAGTCTAACCATTGTATAGTTAAGATGAGCAGATATTAAGAATTAACCAAAGGTTAAGAAGGGTTGAATAAAGTTCTGCTCAAAAAGATTAATTAAGGTTAAGACTATGGACAATCAATTAAAACATTTCCGCATGATATTTAATTAAGGGGCCTTAAACCTTAATTTATGAAGTTTTGACTAGGAAGGTTTATTGAAATTCTTGGAACAAATGAGTTTTGCATTTTATATGCATATTTTGGGTAAATTTGGTATAATATAGCATCATTTTGGTATTAGAGCATGTTTGTGGTTGAAACATTTGGTATCAGCACAATACAAAGAAATTATGTGTGAAAATTTCTTTGAGAAAATTTAGAATATAATTATGTTTTCAAGGTGTGTATACAGGTGACCGATGATGAAAGCAGACAAGAAGAGATCAAATTTTATTCTGACAAATAGTAGGCACACAAAGATAAAGTATAGCAGAATATTGGGAGAATTACAGATGCAAGGGAATAGAGGACAATCCATTCAAAGTGCATGTGAATGGTAGAACAAGATCATGCAGAGATCTTGAAGGTGAGATGATATGTTTTTATTTTTAACTTGATTTGAAAATTAGAGAGTGTGTGGTCTTTATATTGATGAACATGTAGCAGCATAATAAGGTGATAAGATTGTAGCAACCTAGAGCAAGGAGTGCTCAATTGGTTCCAGAGGAAAGAACTAGAGAGATGCCAAAAGACTCAGCTCAGAGGAGAGAAGCTTAGTGAGACATATGTAGAAGAAGGAGACTTGTTACTGGAGGGGTTTTGTTATAGCTCACAAGGGCTATTCTACAGAGGATGCGGGTAGAATTTATAAGGGATGAAGGAAGCTAGTAAGAGTTTCTAAGTGAAAGAAGAGGTGGTGAGAACCTAGTATTTCATTAGTGATTGAAATACAAGAGGACAGTTGTGTTCTTAGAAGATGCATATGAGTTGAAGCCTAGAAGGAGTAGAGAGAAATGCTCAAAAGAGGTTCCAAAGATAGAGAACCAAGTGCTTGCCAAAAGACCAAGTATAGAGGAAGGCTTGGTGAGGTAAGTGGCAGTAGGGAGGACTTGTTGTAGAGGGCTTAGTGCAACTCATAGTGAGTGAGTGAGGAACTCATAGAGATGGAGAAGAAGATGACTACTAATAGTCATAACAAAGGTTCTAAAGAAGACCACAGCAGAAGAAAAATGAAGAAAGAGGATGCCAAGGCAAATGGCAAGAGAATGAGTCAAGAGGAGCTTGATAAGGAAATTGTAAAGTTAAAAGAACAATTCGATGCATTAAGGAGGATACTAGAGGAACATTAGAGATAAGATTGGGTCTTGAGGAAAAAGGTAGTAAAGTGGCATAAATTACAAAGAAAGCTACAACAGAAGCAGGTAAAGTGGCTGATGGAAAAATTTAGAGAAATTGAGTTGGAAACGAAAGTGTCCATTTGTGAACCAGAATAAGGTGAAGTTCTGGGTGAAGACAAAGAATGGAGATCAATGAACTATTGGGATAGTTCAGTGAAGCATAATGAAATGTTGCCAAAGGAAGAAGAGACATTGAGGCCTTATGTTTTTTATTTTAATAATTGTTTTGTGAGAGCAGGTTTTGTAGAGGATTGGCAGCCTTATGAAGATGTCATAAAACTTGATAAAAATTACCAGATTTTAGAGGAGAACTTGGATTAGCATACTGATGTACTGACAGAGGATGAAGAGTACCTTTCATAGGATAAGTATTCTAGAGTAGAGTATGATGGAGAATGCCTTTTGAATGAGGAAAATATTGAATTATTGCAGCACAAAGAAATTATTGATGAATTGATATTTGGAACTATTACAAAACAAGGGCAATTCCTTGTGGAAGAAGGAGATGAAGATCAAGCTGAAAAGCTAATATGTGAAAAATTAGATGAGGTTGTTGAGCCTTACATTTTTCAAACTCACAATTGTTGTGTGAATACAGGGATTATAAGTGTTGAACATGAATTTATTTTTGTGGAGATGAATGAGACAGAATTGTCTATGGAAGGTAGCTTGATTGAATCATTGGGAAATAGTGACCATGTAAAGGATGAAGCTAGAAATGAAGAACATGGTGATAGAACACTTGCTAAATGTAAAGAGGAAATTGAATTGCTGGATAAGTTGCTAGGAGGAAATGGCAATAGAAAAGAAATGGTTACAATAGTACTTAACAGTGGCAAAGGGTCTTTAAAAAACATAGAGACAAAAGAGTGTTTTGGTTCACAAACCAATAGTTTGTTTGTAGGGACAATGTATAGAATGAATGAGTGTGATGTTGTGATTGAAGAAATTGAACATAAGTTATTTATAGATGAGATGGAAGTTAAAAAACAACCAGAGGGTGAGGATGTAAGCGTGGCAATAAGGAACCTGCAACTACAAAGTGAAGGTAATGAGCAGAAGATTAAGGGAAAATTTAAAGAATATACTATGTTGGCTGAAAACATAGTAAAGGATCATCATTTCATCATGATGATAGGCACAGTGGAGATAACCAGGGAAGCCATTAAGGAAGTCAATAAAGAAGAAGGACTAAGCTCTCATCAAAGGATCATTGGATGGGAGAAAGAATTGGAGCTACTGGAGAAATGGCTGAAAGCACCAGTAGGGAAGAAAGAACCTGAAGAAGATTGAAAAGGATATGCAAGAGAGGAAGAGGAAAAAATCCAGCAAAGAAATGAGTTGGACATAGAAATTGAATTGATGATGGATTTGATGAGAAAAGAGTCGCAAAGGGAGAAGACAATAGTAAGAAATCAAAGCCGTAGCAAAAAAAGACAACAACAGACTTTGAGAGCATAGCTAGTGGGGTAATGCAACATAAAGTCTGAAGACCTGGAGAAAAATGACAAACAACAACAAAAACCAAGGACAAACTATAGAAAAAAGTCTGGGATCTTGGAGGACACAGATCAAAAGCACATGATTAGGAGATCATGATTATTTTCAACCTTGATAGTTTGATGCAGGAGCATTCAACTCAACAATATCATTGTATTTTAATAGACATAGGGGTCGTGTGTTTTCAAGGAATTTGGTTTCCTATGTTTTGAATTAATGTAATTATTAAGATTTTGAGTGATTTTAATGAGAGAAGATATAACAGGGATTTAATTAAGTATAGTGAGGCATATTTGTAAATGTTCTCGAATGTAGGAGAACATGAGAGAATTAGGATAGTTGAGAGATTTGAGAATTAATTGTAAAACATACATTAGGAGTTAGTTCATGATTTTGTGGATTAGAGAGGATCCTTAGAGATAAGGAAAATATTTTAGGATTTCGTTGAGAAGGTTGTGGATCTAAACCAGGAATTGGTTGTAGAATCCTTTTGCATAAATGTAAGCCTAAAAGGCATAGTCAAGTTAGATAGTTAGCTGGTTAGTCTGTCAAGTTGATCTAATCATCACCCTATGAGTGACCTCAGTTGAAGATTTATTAAACAAAAGGTATTACAGACTCATGTGCTGGTGTGTGTTCTGTGTTATTGAAACAATGGATCGATCATATTGTCAATACACATATATTTAAATGGAAAGACAGTAGAGAAATACAGTAATCAACTCAAAGACACAAACAATTTTAATAAGGGGTTCACCCTATTCTCCAGAGCTACCTCTCCAGTCCAACTTCAGTGGTGGCCTTGTTTTATTGTGTCTTACAGCAGAGAAATTACAATAAAGAGACTTAATGTGAGTTCTCCTGAAGCATATTTTGCTAGGTACCTTGGTTCTTGGATTCCCTAAGCCACTCAAAGTTCATATACTCTTTCTTCCTACTAGCTCTGTGACCCTTGGTCTACAGTGGAAAGAGCCAATTTGATGCTCAATCTAGACAAATTCTTCTATGGGAAGGCTTGAATCTTCAAGCTCTCTGGTGCTTAACACTGCCTTTGGTCAGCTCGTCCCTCTGTCTCCTTTGCTTGGCTTTACTGTTCTATATGTTTAGTCCTCCTCTCAGGGTTCACTGTTCACTGTCTCTCTTGGTTGTTTGGACTCCTCTCAAATCCTCTCTTCTTTTTTTCTGACTGTCTCTGTTCATGGATTTAACCATTTGATCTCTATGCCTATTCGGTTCCTCTCCCACCTGCGTCAATTCTCCTTCTGCAGCTGCACTTGGAGTTCCCTGTTTGACGTTATCATGAACGCTCGGGAAGTGCCATGTGTCCCCGTCAGAACAGCGCCAGCCTCCTCATCAATTCATTTCTTTGGTTATGTCGTGGATACGTTCTTTCTCCACTGTAGCAGTCAAATGGATTCCAAATCCCTTTAAATCACCGCTTAATTCCCCGTCAATTCTGCTTCTTTCATTGGGCGTAATCTCAGCCGTCCGATCTAGGCTCCTCAAGATCCGATGTCATACGCACGTTGAGCGTGGTTGACTTGCTCGACCGATAGCGTGCGATCATGGTGGCTTTTCTCTCACCTCCGCTGCCACGTGTCGATCGCTGAGTGGGATCGCTCCGCTCTCCTCCATAACCTCTTACCGTTGAAGGGCACCTCGATCGATATTGGTGACTTTCCAAAGTGTGGGTCCCACCTTTGTCCTTCAATGCTTTTTTTGTTTCTTCACCCACGGTTCTCTGGCTCCCAACATGACCAAGGGCTTAAGGCTTCCCCATTTTGGCCCTTTTTTTCTAGCGGTTCTTGATTAGCGCTAAGCACTAATCGTGCATCAAAATTGCCTCCTTTTCCCGATCTGGGGCTCCTAGGGGCTGTTTTGACCACCCGCGTAGTCTCCATGGGCCTCGATCATCACACTTTGACCAAGGTCCTCATCGTTCCACGTTGGCGGCCATTGCCACTGGTTCAAGGCATTTTTTGATCGTTGTTTTGGAATTTTCAAGGATTTGTTCAACTCGATACAGCCAAGGTTCTTGACAGTCTTTTGTGGATCCAATTCGGATCTCAAGTTGAGAGTTAGATAGGTGTGATTGTAAGCCTGTGAGAAGGTAGGAAAACAAAGGCCACTAACTAGAAAACTAGGCCAGAGAGAAAGACTCTTATGTAGATACTTGTTTATTAATACAAACAACTTGATTTTGAGTTCATGTGTGTGGATTGAGTAATTGAGATATAGATTGTGTATGATCTTGAGTTATTCTATGTAACATAGGTTGTAGGTGTAGAATTAGAAGCAAAATACAGAGAAGAGTAGTAGAGAGGTGTTATGGCTTTACACACACTGATAGTACAGGTGGTAGCCTTCAATGTTACATTGAAGGTGAAGGAAGCATAAGGGCACGAGTGGAGTTAAGCTCAGGAGGAATTTGTGTTGCAAAATAGTCAAAGGCCAGAAACCCTTGAGGAACTTGAAACCACAGAGAAATTTGAGAAACCACATAAAAGAGAAGAAGGTAAAGGGATGAAGGAAGGAAGTAAATGTGCACAAGAGCCGTCGGATCATTTAGATCAATGAATATTAATGGCAGAAGAAGAATGGTGGAGGAATAGATATGGATCATTAGATCGACAAATCTGTTAGATCAATGGTGATCAGCAACTGCAGGGGTAGGAGTGTATGGATTTCTTGATTGTGGCTGAAACCCTGCACTTGCTCATAGTTATCGATCTCGTATTCATCCTTTTAGATCACAGTCGACTGTGGGGGTTAAGACTATTTTAATTCGTGTGCTAGATGAGGTTCCGCAGACCATAGATTTGATGGCTTCTTATATCCAATGGATATCGAGCCTTAGAGTGATCAAAATTTAATTTCAAAAAAGGACCTAAATATTTATACATCAAGGATTTATATTCCTTATCGACTCCATAACGACAGGTAACCCTCGTGCAAGTGGTCCATCCGATATCATTGTTAACCATTGGATCAAATGGGTTTTTGATCAATCGTGGAGGATCACTGATTAGTTATGTTGATTGGGTAATCCAAAAACTATTGGATTGAATGGCAAGATCAAAGACAGAGATTGAAGCCAATAAGGCTTGGGCCTGAGTGAACCTGCGAAGTTTATCAACACGAGTTAAGTGAAGTTCATCAAGTCCCTTATAATATGCAGGCAAGCTTATAACAAAGTCCGATACCTCTACTATGCTTGTCTTCATTCAAGTGTCATAGCTGCTATACTTAACAATGTGAATCACAACTCTCTCAGAAGTCAACTCTATAGTGTAATTAAAACCTTTGGAAATTGAATTTGACAACTCTATAAAAAGGATTAGTGAAATAGAATCTTTTGTGAATGAGCCCACTAACTATCATTGCTAAACAATCAATCTAGACTATGAAGTCTTCCATATTGATCACACTCGTGCTCACGATCAAGGGATCACAAGCACCTGGCCTAACATAATGGCCATCATAGCTTCCAATAATCAACAACCACCTTGCAAGGACATCCTAGCTCATGTCTCATGAATTTTATTCATCAATATTAACCAATATAAATCTTATAAAGAAAATATTAGAATCCTCTCTAGATTCACTGTTAATACAAGGGTAAAGGAAATTTTCTAGCTCAAGGCACTAACCAATACCAACTTTGGTATTTGTGACCCCTTTGTGGGGATGCACCTACCCTACCCCATTGGGTTTCTGCCTTGTAACATAGTTCAAGGATCACAAGACTTTCCGATCTTCCTACTCCATTAGACACACTTTATATGCTATACATAGTGAATGGAAAAGAAGCATTATAGAATGCACAATTTCACAGAAGGAAGAAAAATCTTAGGCACTTCAATATCAAAATCTTAACCACTGATTAATAAAGAATAACAAGTAGTGTAATGAATTGTTCTGAGTTATTTATGTACAAGTTGTAAAGAATGTAGTGGAATGAAAAATATTAGTAAGGAAACCCTTCAATATTTTCTACTAATATGTCTGTGCATGTACATATGAAATTAAGAGCATTTTTGAATACAAAGTTTCTTTTCTCTTCCCTCCATTTTGACAAATCAGTGTGAAATCAATGTCACTTTGTATCTCCTTTCTTGTGTGGATGTTTTGACAAATCAATGTGAAATCAAAGTCACTTTTAATTTCCTTTCTTGTGAGGGATCACATCCACAGTTGATTAGTAAAATATAATCTACTATATATTATGTTCAAGAAACTGACTGCAATCTACAGTGAAACGAGACCTCAATTCTTATTTTGAATTTGAATATCTCAAGACAACATAAGAGATAAAAATGCATATGGCCTTAGTAGCTAGAAAAAAATCACTCCGTCATTATAAGACCACCTAGATTTTTGCACTTAATATAAATAATGGCACTACTTGCAGTGCTTATTTACATTAAGACCATGGAAAAGTAACAACAATGTTTCAAAGCAAACTTACTCGAAAAGTTGTAACATTTCGAAAATATTTAATGATAGCATCTAAACCTAGTAGCTATGGTGGGGAAACTAGGGAACCAAAACCTTGGAAGATATCTCATATCAAATCTAAGAAAAAAATAAAAAAGGGGAAAAATCAAAATCTATAAATCAAGCAATGAATTGTTTACAAATCAAATACAACTGCTTTAACTAACAGTTAAATTATGGTGATATATTTAAATATTTAGTAAGAGGGGAACTTCAAACCATGGAATATTACCTTTGTCATTATTGTCATCCCTTAGTGACTGAGATTACAAATCAATACTTATGGAAAGATTGTAAGAAATTCTGTGAAATAGTAAAGCATAACCTCTATTTTCAAGCAACAAAATCAAGACATTATTACATCAAGAGCCATAATTGATACATAATCAATGAATCAAGTCCTTGTATGGCACAGGCTTGTTTCACAACCTCTATTTTCTCAATAACAAAATCAAGACATTGTATGTGGTTATTGCCAAAAGGAAACTACGTTCTAATTTGGAAGAGGATCTTATCAAAAGACATGGATTTATTCAAAGCTACAAAGCCTAATGGGTTACTGAAAAATAAGTTGGAATATGGGATCATGATGCTTAAATTGAAAAAATATGTTTTCCTTTTAGAAACATTACAGTTATACAATGTTTTTTGAAAGCATTAGAATTTGAAATTGGGCCTTTCTACCAAGACAAATTTTCATTAACAGAATGCACTTTCCTACCTGAAACATTGTAGATATCCAAGAAAAACTTGAAAAGCATAAGAGAACTTAGCATAATGTAATTTCTTTCCTTTCTTAACATTCTTAAAGAGTTTAGGTTCCCCAATTCATCTGGTAACGTTCGAAGGAAATGATAGTTAGTAATAGTCCAATTCACAACTGAAGATGTGTCACAAATACGAGGGGGCATCTCCTCCAAATCAGGAAAGCGCTCCAGGTTAAAATCTAACATTATTGGAAGCTTAATGCTTGACTAGGTGTTATTGAACCTAGACATTTTTCTGATCTTCACTAAAAGCTTAAAGATAGCTTCTCTAAGTTATACATGCCTTTTACTATGCTCTTGAAGTGGGGGCACATGCAGCCTCTCCAAGTGAATAGTCTTAAGCTAAGTGAAGATAAGGTCGATAGATGATTCAATGTGGATCTCTTTAACCCATAATTGAATACTATGTCTCTCTTGAACCCATAATTGAATACTATTAGGACTTTCAAATTTTTCATGGAACTCAAAAATGTTGGAAGAAAGTATGTGTGGATCTCCTTAACCCATAATTGAATACTATGTCTCTCTTGAACCCATAAGTGAATACTATTAGGACTTTCAAATTTTTCATGGAACTCAAAAATGTTGGAAGAAAGTATTTGCTTCTAGAAAAAGAGTAAAACTAAAGCCTGGACAATTGATGTCACACCACTAATACTTCTCTATGGAATCTGTATAGGTAAATGACAGATGCAGAATTCCATTAGAATATTGTGTTTATTGAATACACAAATGAAATCATTGCATTTCTTTAAAATATCTTTTGAAATCAAAATTACCGAAATTACATATCAATAATCTAGTGGGTGTAAGATAAATTCACCCGTGCCATTCACATAAAGCATGAGAAGAAACCTAATACTATATATAAAACCAAGAAAAATTCAAATTCATCACTTCTAGGGACCTCATAACCACCCTGCCAATACACAAGTATGTTCCTGTTTGCAATTATAAAAATTACCCAAATTATAATCTGTTTACTCCACTTCTAGGACCTCGTAACCACCCTGCCAATACACAAGTATGTTCCCATTTGCAATTAGAAAAATTACCCAAATTACAATCTGTTTACTCCAGCATATGTTGGAAAGTTATAGAAGGATGACTAGTGCAATCAATCCATTCCTTTTAGCCCTGGATTTGTTTCAGTTTAAAACAGAAGTATACAAATATACTTGTCCAATGTCTATGCTTTAACCATTCACCTTAAGATGTTTTTACAATATAATTTCCTAAGTCTATTTAATATCTTCATTATCATAAAAACCAACCTATATCCATCTTAACTCCACATCTACCACTCTTGGGGGATGAAATCTATTTATCCCTCTAAGCACTTGGTAGACCCAGAATTAAGATGGATCTAAGATAGAATTTCCCCTTTAAATAGTCTATGCTCACATGAATACCATGGGTCAATACCATGGGTTATCATAAACCTGGAGCTTAAAAATTACTATTAGTAATTTATAAAAATTAATAGAATTAATAGCTGATTTTTATTTTATTTTTATTTTAACCAAGATAAAATGTTTAACATAAATTAAATTACAACATCCATTTTACTCTTGATCGGATCAAATATTTTTTCACTCTATGCTAGTTTGCATATCACGATATTTGATACCTCTCATGGGTTAGTAGATCCAGAGTAAAGATGGATCTATGCTAGTTTAATTCCCCCATTTAAATAGGCTACATTCTAGGTGAATACCATGGGTCAATACCATGTGCCATTTTGGTGAATACCATGGGTCAATACCATGTGCCTTTTTTATTTTTATTAATACTAATATTAGGGTTAAT
>APFE030814624.1:3981-61100 GCA_000404065.3 Pinus taeda | reverse complement strand
AAGGAAAATTGCTGAATTCAAAGGAAGTGAATGGTAAAAATATAAAAGTAAATTACTGTACAAAGGCTGTTATGAACGGGGGCCCTCCATCCACAAAGGCCAAAGAAAAATCAGCTACGTAAAGGAGTCAAACAGTAGTCTTCTATTAATTCATAATGCAGAAATTACAGTCAAAAAGTGCTGAAAAAACAGCTTCAAAACAGAGTTTCTGTGCTCACTAAAAGCGTAGCAATTACATAAATGAAACAACTAAAGACTAATCCTTAAGCGTGCGCAGACGCTGGATTTTATAAGAAAGTAAACAACTGCCTACTGCGTAAAACATGAAACTGAAAATTAACTGCCAGCATGCTAATTAAATGGTTCATCAACACGTCAATAGGTCCGTGGGTGATCTGGAAGGTACGGTCGTCATGGAAGTTGAATCCAAGGTTGAATCCTGTCTCCCATGACCTGCGTAGAGTGGAGGAGTTGCCATCTGGAGTGACGTGACCTTTCAGCTCACGCAACACCGTTTGAGCTGGCTTTGTTGACTGAAGTTGGATCCTCGTTGACCGGAGGTATGCGTGGCGTTGCTGACCAAGTCAATAGCACAGGAACCTTCAACACCTTCATTCCCACGTGCCCATGTGATTCGTTTCTCAAAATGACACGTGGAACATGGAGATCAATGAAAAGGCTGCGGAATTGCCAGACAGCTGCGGAAACTCTGTGCATATGTCAAAATCTAGACAAACAGTCAAACATTTAGCAAAGTCAACCAATCATGCTTAAAGACATCAAATGTAATGATCTGGGTAAGTTTATGAGGAAAATAGGGCAAAAGAGAGGGATAAGTGAGGAAAAGCTGTAGGTAATGATGGATAAATAGGTGCAAGTTAGAGGCTCTACAGTTAGTCAAACCAACTTTTCTCATAACTTATTAGATGTTTTTAAATATATTTTGTTTATGAGGTGAGTTAGAGTTGGATATTATGCTTAGTGGACTAATATGAATTGAGTGCGGGATTAAAGGAGAAAATCAAGGAATTTTGGAAAATACTAAGGTCAAAACTCGAATGGGACAAGGGAAAGGGATTGTAGGAGGTAAATCCTCCTCATTTACTACTCTTCCATTCGAATATTCCTCCATTCATCACATCAGCTCAGAGTACAAACAACTAAATCATGAGGATTAGAAGGCAGTCGAGAAAGTGGGAGACAAAGCACCAGTTTATCTCGAGTTTGGGAGCCGAGCCTCCCTAATTTTAATGAATTCATTGGGGACTTTAGTTTTATAAGTAGAGAGGCCTAGGACCTCAGTAGGATTCAGATTTTGATTGCAAAACTCTAAGCTATTTTCAAGCTGCAATACTTGTGAAAGTTCTATTGATGTAATTTGTTGTTGTGGTAATAAGAATGAGTTTTGTTTTGAGCCAACACTGAGTTACTCGGAGGGCTAGAGCTATTGGTTTAGGGACCCACCCTAGCATGCAAGGCTCCTCTTTCTTGTACATGTATGTTTAGTGTAGTTTCATAGCTTCATTATTAATTTTCTTTTTATATGTAATGCCATTACAAGTAGTGTAGATTAGATTGGTTGTTTATTAGTTTGCTTCCATTTGTGCCTGACTCCATTAGCAGGTTAGTAGGGATAAAAGGATCGCCATAAGGTTGTCAATAGGTGTCTCGGCCTCACTTCCTCCCTCTAGAATCATGACTTGAGGAAGGGACCCTTAAGCAACCCCAAAAACAAAGATTTCTAGTTCTTTTATGGGCTTTGGAGTTTGATGTCTTTAAATTAGTATTTGGTTAGTTTTGCAAGGTAGATTTCCATTGTCATCATTTTCATCTTCATTTCTACAGTAGATCTCATCCATGCTTTCATTCCTTTTAGCAACTTTCCTCATGCATAGTGTAGGTGGGAAAATTTACCACCTTGATACACAATTCCCTTTACTATTTGTAGCTATTATTGATGGTTTTACAAGTGTTCATTTTTTACTGGAAAAACGAAGGAAATCCTAGCATGTTGTTGATAAAATATGATGGTAATTTTTTGTAACATGAGGTTACAGTTGTGAACTTTCATGATATTGGGTGTCAATCAGGTGTCAAAAATTATGATGTCATATTTTACTAAAATAATAAAAAAAAAACATAAAAAAAGGGTTTGCAGTTATTTTTAGTAGTATGGGAAAAATTTTCAATGGGGTTTTTAATGATGTTGAATCCATTTTCGCTATTATAAAAAATGTTTCAAACACTTGTGCTATCAAGTTTTATTAAAAAAATAGTTGTGTGGGAGAATCTACCGTTTCTGTAGACAACACCTATTAATGTATATCGTAAATTTATGTTTCTTATGACACGTATATCAATGATCTTGAAGCAGGAGCAAAGTGTGAAGTAAATGGATATGATTATTTTGGAATTTCAAAATTTTTTCCTATTACTATCTATAAAAGTTGGCTTTGGTATCTTTAGTTTCTATTTATTCAGAGTGCCATGTGTAACAATTTTGACACGAGTAATAGTAACAACTAGAGTTTATGAAAAAACAAAGAATTATAAAGCGAAACTGGATTTGAGTGTGTTATTCATTGACAAAGTATTTTTTTGTTGTAAACAAAAAATGGGTAGCAGGAAAGGGAAATAAGTTATTTGTATAGATATGGTTAACTCACTTGCTGAGATCGATGATAGCTTTGCTTGGTTGAGAACATATGAATGATATGTGAATTTTTCAATTTAAGAGAAAATAAGTGAAAAGGTTTGGAGTACTATATTAGCGAATGTTGGGTGTGTTTCAAAGGTCTTTGATTTCAGAGAAATTGTTTATCTTTGTGCAAATAATTTTGATTTAAGAAAGAATGTAATTAAGCTAGGAGTGATAAAGGTTCCTCTGAATCCCAATTCATTCAGATGGCTATTTAAGTTACTGGAACTAAATAAGTGTTTAGAATTGTCTATTGCGAATAATTTCCTAGAGCCAAAAGGACATGAAATTGACAATGTGCGGGAATTCATTTGTACAACTTCTGAGGTTCCTTCTGATTTTTCACTTGTATATATTTATTTTTTAGGGAACCTTTTAGGGACTTCTATTGCCTCCTTTCCTATGTAGTAGGGCTAGAAAGTACATCCCATGTTCTGAAATGCATTTTATATGTGTAATTGTATGAGACATACAAAAATAATTGTATTTTCGAATTAGGTTGATGTCATTTCGAATGAATTAGCTATTCAGTTGCATAGACTACCCAAGAAAAACGACTTATTTATGATGACATATATCGTAACACTTCTTGTGTCAAGGCATGTCTTTGATGGTTTACCTTTTAATCCTAGATTCAACTTTCACGATGAAGCAATGCAGTTCTAGCATCCTATATTGTGGAAGCACGAAGCTTCTTTAAATTTTTGTTTAATTCATGATGTATTTGTAATGGAAGTGTATTGCATGGTAACTAGACAAGATCCTTCTCGAATATCTACAGAGGTTGAGGCTTTCCTATCTAGAAAAGGGGAATATGAGGAAAGAGAAAGCAATATAGTTATACGAACTTATGGTTTTGAAGATAGGCCATTGTTTTTGCCAATGTTTATTCTAGATAAGTATTTTGTTGTTCAATTATATAGCCAATATCATTGTTGGATACTTATAAAAAAATAAAAAATAATTTATTTCTTTTCCATTTATTATTAGAAAAGTGACTATGAAGAATATGACTCACGTTAACCTTTTTGCAAAGTCATTAGATACTTTTAACTTGTGAAGTTGAAGCTAATAAAGGATTTGATAAAAGAAGTTTTTTCATGGAAGAACTTGAGTATATGAGATATGGGAACTTGATTCAAGAATTAGGGAGTAGAGCAAGGAATTTCATAGTGAAAAATGTTAAAAAATGTTATTAGATACTAAACAGATCGCTAAAGAGTATGCTCCACTCATGAGATTGATCATGAAATACTTCAGCTGTGAGGGGAGGTTCTCTCGACTGTATGCCTATCACATCCGGTTGCTCATGCACTTCACCAGGGTGAGGATGATGAACCTCCCATTTTTCATATGCAGGAACATAGAGAGGATGAACACCTTCATGTTGCATAAGACCCCTCAGCAGCAGCTTAATAGTGTGTTTCACTTTGCTCTTATCCGGATTTTGGTAGATCATCAGTTGGGATTCCAAGGCATTGCTTGGGAGGACTTCATCTCCCGTGACTTCTTCAGCACATCACAGGTACTATCAGAGCCAGAGCAATAGTTGGGTGGTCCTTCTTATCAGCATAAGCATCATGAGACCACTACCATGCCAGTTTTCATTACATATCATAGAGGCAGTAGGCACTTGTTTGCAGCAGCAAAGCGAGTGTTATCTCCACCCAAGGTGGAACGGGCCTCGCTTCCGGCATCAGCTACACAGGTATTGGACAAGGGCAAGAAGCCCGTGCATGATAAGGGGCCATCAGGTGTGCAGGAGACCGATGTCATCCTCATTCAGGATGATGAGGTAGAGGCAGAAAATGCCAAACTTAGGATGATCATTCAGGAGCAGGACTCGAAGATCCAAGACTTGATACTCAATATGGAGAGGGCTAGATGGGTCATCAAGTATATGGAGCAGAGGAACAAACAGCTTGAGGACCAGTAGGGGATCATGGAGCTGCAAAGCATCCGTGAAAATCGACAAGCTGCCCAGCGGAGGGGGATCGAGCTCACTACCTTGGAGCAAGAGATCAACAACGACTGTGAGTCTTGGTTAGATCGGGTCAATCTACACTTGGAGAGACTGCTGGAGAAGGAAAACAGGGACAAAAACATATTGAGGAGGATGGCTTGTCATTACAGGGCACAGAACATTAGCGCAAAGGCCCGAATAAGGAGCTTGAAGGACAAACTGAGCAGAACGAAAAAAGAGGCAAAAGAGCAAGATCGGCTTCGAATCTTGGCTGATGCTTCTGTGGCCCAACATAGTGCCTCTTAGAGAACCTCCAACCCAAATTTCAAGAAATTTAGGACAATTTTGGTCACATGGTAATTTTTTTGCACAAACACAGATTTTTTCTCTATACGCGCAGCGCCATCGGCGCGACGTGTAGGATTGGGAGCTCCAAATGAGAAATGGTTTGCATTTTTGGATTCAACAGGAAAAATCACGACCACTGGCACTCGGGCAAGAAATTTGGGCATGATTTGAGTCTCCAGGAGGTCAAAAACACCCAAAAAATGGCCTCACTGCCCCTATTTTGACACACAGGAAGCAATCTTGGGAGAATGAAGATTTGGAGGGGAAAATGAGCTCCAAATTCAAAACTTCCACTTGGGTTGGAAATTATACAGGACAGGCTTTCCAACAAGCACACTTGGGCAAATTTTGGACTCCTGAAAGTGTTGTAAAACTGGCCTCAAAGTGGCGTGACGCATACAGAAAAGGGTGTGGCGCATATAGGAAAAGAGGCCCAAAATGCCTCTGCTTCGCGAAATTTCGCTTCCCGACTTTTCATAAGTGGTCCCCCTCATATGCACTTCATTTTTTCGGCACCTAAAGTAGTTTTAAAAGTATTTTCACTCCAGATGGGCAGTTATCCAAGTGGAAAAGGAAGGCAAAGGGCCACCCAAGCCATTTGTCATGTTTGTGGCGCTGCACCTGTAGTTGATGTTTGGCTCTCCACCTTCATTTTGTGATGATTTGAGTAACTCCCCAACCCTTGGGCGTTCTATCTCTTCATGGAACATTCTATATATTGTATGCAAACTATTTGCAAAGGGTTGGTTGGTTTGTAACTTCTGGGAGACTGTGGGAAAGAAACTCTGTTTCTTCATTGTATATTTTTACAGAGGATTAATGAAAGGAAACGGCTCTGTTTCATGAGATTCATGTGGTTGTGAGTGTAGCAAATGTGTCTCTTATGTTTCATATGTATCTTGTTATGTTTCATAGTTCAATTCATATTCATTTCCAGTGAAATTTTCTAAGTTAGCTAAGGTAGAATTCAATTTTATTGCTCTGCCTGTGGGAAACTTTCATGTTCAATGTTCATTCTTCTGTTGAAAAGGATTCATGTTGTCCATGCCCTTTTCACCCTCTTAATCAATCTCTCCATTCCGCACTATCTTAAAGTAAATTGCTAGGCTTTCCGCCTATCTTGCCTCACGAAGTAATCCGTGCCTTTGTATTAAGTTCTCTGTTTATTGAGGTACATTGGTCCCATACCATCCCAGAAACACAGTCATTCATAAAAATCACTTCTTGTGTCCATATTCACTTACTAGCCTAAGATAAATAGTTCACTGTAAGTCATCTCAGGCCTTTTCGTTTATCTATTCACTGAGTATGACTTGGAGAGAGCCCTCTCCTGTTCTGGTAGGGCTAGCTACCAGACTAAACGTGGTTTGTGGTTACCTTGAATTTTGCCTTCCTTCAGCCTAAGGCAGATTTAGGTGATAACAAGGAGGTCAATGTAACTTCCTTTGCTACCTTCGCTGGTAGGACTGGGCCATCATTATCCCATGCTATCTTCGGAAGGCCCCTTACTTCACTTTCTTGTATTTTGGTGTCCGTTCCTCATCACACGGAGCAGAAATACTTGAAAGTTGTTTGATTGGATAACATCTTTTAGGGACTTTTTAGTGTGTGTTATGTGCTCTTAGTTGGCCTAGCTTTCATTTTTTCTTGAGTCTTTAATTAGATCTTAATAAAAAATTCAAAGTGGCTGACCAATCACCTAGACAGTCTCGAAGACTTCATGGTCTTTCACCACCAAGTTTAGAGCCTTCTCCTAGAAGGCACAGAGGTAATACTACCGGTGGGTTTCATCCCATGGCAGCTGACGCATAGGGGATTGATCCTCCTCTCAGAGGCATTAGTGTTCAGCATAGGCTTGGTACTTCCGCAAAACTAGAGGGGAACACTCTAGTTCTTTCTCGAGTTCTCTTTCAAACGGAAGATAGCATAGAGGTAGAAGAAATCCTAGAGTCGTTAGCGGCTCTGAATTCTCCTCTACCGTCTAACTATCCAGACGTATTACAATATGTTGGGACTCCGACACATAAACTGTCAAGTCCAGGTCATATTACGCACTTACCATCAATGGCCACCACTGGAAGCATGGCTTCTACCATAAGTGCTACAACTATGCAGACTCCAACATTAGTATAAGGGGGAGAAGCTATTTCCATCCCCTCTGCATCTCTATTTGGGTCTTTTGTGAGCACATCTTTAGTTGGGTCAACCTCCATTCCTTCTACGAGTGGAAATTCTCAAGCCAATGCTTTTAGTTCTGGGTTCTTCCCGTTTGGCACCCATTCATAGGGTATTCCATCAGTTCCATTTAGTGCCTCCACATCCATGATGGGTGGATTGGCTTCATTTCAGTGTTTTCCTTTTGGAAGTGGTCATATACCACATCCCAACCCGACAATAGGATCGATGCCTTTTCCTTCTACAAGACAAGGCAACAATCCCTTTCAAGGTTGGACTAACCCTATGGTTAGTGGCATGGGGACTGGGAATCCATGTTTTGGCCAGCAAGGGAATAGGTCATACTCCACAGTTAGCTCATTTCGAGGTATTCCTCCCTTAGATTCTACTTGGAATCCTTATTAGGGGTTATCCACTCCTTATAATCCTTCAGGAGGGAACTTCACCGGTTATATAGGTTTTTCAGCCGGAGTTGGTCAAACTCTGAGTTTTGCTGGATCACAAGGTCTACCTTTTGGTTCAGCTGGTTCGGCTAGTTACTTCGGGAAGCCTGGTGCCTTCCAAAATCTAGGCCAATCTTTTCAGAACTTTGGGAGCTCCGCCCAGTCTGGGTGGAATCCCCAACGTCCTCCAGAGCTTCCTTTTCTGGCAACATTGAACTTGCCATATCTCACGAAATCAAAAAACGATCCAATCAAATACAATCTGGCCTAGCCTCCGGTCCCAACCAAACTCCCTTTAGACATTCCTAAGTTTGAGGGGAAGGGCGGTGAAGACCCAGGTGACCATGTAACCACATTCCATTTGTGGTGCTCATCAAACTCCCTTATCGATGATTCGATTAGGTTGAGACTTTTTCAATGCACCTTGACTGGCAATGCGGCCAAGTGGTATATAAAGTTTTCAGGGGGCAGTTTTACATCTTTCGCCGATTTGGCTAACATTTTCCTAAATCATTTCCAGTTACCCGTCCGTTATGATGCTAGAATTGAACTTCTGGCCAATTTTCGTCAAGACACGGCAACAATTTTTTTTTATCATATTCAGGAATGGAGATGGAGAAAGAAGCTAATTAAAGCTAGATTCCCCCAGAATACCATCTTGAATGGTTTTTGAAATCTTTACAACCTAAAATCTCTAAGGATGTCTCCTTGTCTAGAGTCTACTTTGAGGAGCAAGCTACTTTTAGGGCCCAGTAGTTAGAATTGATTTACTCTCAGTCTAGGATTCTACAAAAAATCTTGCTAGATGCTCCTGGAACTAAGGTTGATATAGGCAAGTTGAAGCCAGGTCCGCATGTGGATGGTATCATTGGATTTGTAGGCACAATGCAGTGAACCTGTTGAGCCAATTGCAGCAGTTGTCTTTACAAACCGCTAGGAACAACCAGGTCACATCGTCTAACCCTTCATCTTCTCAACCCTCTTCAGTTAATGTCATCCAATCTTCCAACCTCAAAGGAAATCAAAATTCCAATGGGAAAAAGAAATGACGAGGTAAGAAAAAGAGTCAAGATGGGAAGACTAACGCAAATAAACCTGGCAATAACACTGGTGGTGGTGGAAATGGGTCTAGAAAGAAATTCAAGTTTCCATGCAAGCTATGCAGTGGAGACCATTTTTATCATCTCTACCCAAAGATTTAAGATGCTTAGTGCTTGTTATGGTAGCAAGGGACTTCTAACTCTCAAGTTGTCTTAACCAACCCTTTTCCCAAGGGCAGCAACTACTTGCTGGCGCAAGTTCAAATCCTAGTACCTATGCAGGGGGCAACCAGGAAGGGGAGAAGTCATCAAATGTTTTCATGATGGGTTCTAATGTCCATGTGGCCACTCGGTCATGTCATTACAGTGAAGCTAAGACTTCCAAGGACAAAACTGCTCCTAGAAATACCGACCTTCATATTGAGCGACCCCCTGTCAAGACTATACCACGGATACCGAAAGGTTCCACTAAATGCGCAACTATTAATCCTAATGCGAGGGCCGCCTAGAATTCTCCATTTTCAAGGATCTGGCTTAGATTCCATGCACCATGTCCACTTTAGAGGTTCTCCAGTTGTGTCCAGCTCAATGAAGTGCTTTGCTTTCGACGATAGGGACAGTTGATCCAAATAACTCTTTAGTGCTCACTTTTGACATGCTTAATGTCAAAAAGCGACTCCCTCATCATATGGCTTTTCAAATAAAGTCTAAATACCGGAAAATTAACATTTTTCATACCATTATTGATGAAGGAGCTTCCACATGCATCATGTCGATGTCATGCTAGAAGTCCATTGGATCGCCTTCGGCTGTTCCTTCACCTACCCTCTTGACTACATTTGATGGACATTCTCATAGGTTGCATGGAATTATCACGGCCTTTCCCATATGTGTTAGGGGGAAGATCATTAATCTCGAAGTAGAAATCATTGACACTAACCTAGATTACAATCTCCTCTTAGGAAGGAATTGGGTATACGAAATGGATGTCGTTGTTTCGACTCTGTTACGTGTCATTTTCTTCCCTCATGAGAGGAAAATCGTTAAGGTTGATCTATTGGATTATTCTCCAGATGATCCTAGGGAAACTTCGGATTCTACTGTTCCTTTAGTGGATAACCCTCGTCCGCATACTGAGAATCTAGGAGTTGGGATGTATTCTTCGTTGATGGGTACCTTTGATTTTCCCTCTCCTATCGCTAGAATCAATGTCATTTCACCATCCAAGGAGTCTTCACGAGAAGAGTTCTTCCAAACTCATTATTTTTCAGACCCTTGGACCTTGCCTTCACCTACGACCACATTAGTTGAAGGATAAGTTGGTGGAATGGCATTCCCTATGTCTGCAGTAGAGCTTAGGTATCAGTCTATCGTTAACTCTGCAGATAACCATTCTACTCCTTTCTCTGAGCAGGATTTAGATGGTGATGTGACCCTGGCTTGGACCCTTGATTCTACCTCCACTATGGACTGCTTAGATAAGTTTTACCATCTGAAGAAGCAATCCTAGAAGTGATGATGGGTGTAGATCGACCTTGGGAAGACTTACGCCATCATTCATATTTTCTTCCTCCGTTGCAGGAAGTAGACTCTAGGTTCTCTGAGCTGTTTACTAGGGATGTTTATATGGTATCAAACCCTTTAGTTCCAGCACACTTTTGTGCCGAAGGTAATATGATGGTGATTTCAAAAACGATATCTATAAACATCTCTAGGAACCCTAACGTGATTGAGAATCTCTTCATCAGAGCCGACCCCTAAAGAAATTCAAATTTATACCGACCCTTTTAAGGAATTTCGAGATGTATTCACTTGGTCTTATGAAGAAATTCCTGGCATTGATCCATCCATAGTTCAACATGAGATCAAGACGTATGAAAATGCCAAACCGGTTCGTCAGAGGCTTCAACTGGTTAATCCTAAGAAAGCAGTAGCCATTAAAGTTGAAGTAGAGAAGCTACTCAAGGCAGGTTTCATATACCCTGTTCTTCTTACTGATTGGGTTTCTAATCTAGTCCCTATGGATAAAAAGCAAGGAACAATCCAAGTATGCATTGACTTTAGGGACCTAAACAAAGCTTGTCCCAAAGATAATTACCCCACACCATTCATTGATCAAATTATTGATGAGTGTGCGGGTAATGAGATTTTCTCCTTCATGGACGGTTTTTCCGGTTATAATCAGTTCTCTATCCGTCCGAAAGATCAGCATAAGACAACTTTTATATGTCCCTGGGGTACCTTTGCATACAAAAAGATGCCTTTTGGTCTCAAAAATGCTGGAGCTACCTTCCAACGGGCCATGTCATATGATTTCCACGACATTAAACATATCATTGAAGCATACTTGGATGATCTAGTTGCTCGTTCTCGAAAGAGAACTGATCACCCTAGTCATCTTCGATTGGTTTTTGAGTGATGTCGATTTTACAAAATCCGATTGAATCCCAATAAGTGTGTTTTCGCGGTTACATCTGGTCGGTTATCAGGGCTCATTGTGTTAAGTGAAGGGATTAGGGTTGATCCCTTCAAGGTAGAGGCAATAATTCAGTTGCCTCCCCCATCCTCAATTCAGCAACTTCAAAGTCTTCAAGGGAAGGCTAATTTCTTAAGACGATTTATAGTGAATTATGCCGAGATCACTAAAGGGTTAATGTGTTTTCTATGGAAAGGAGTTCCATATGTATGGGACGATTTTACATAGCAGTCGTTCGATGCCTTGAAAAAGGCTTTAGTCTCTGGCCCGCTTTTGAGTCCACCGAATTATGGTAGGGATTTCCTTTTATATATCATTGCAGCAGAATCAACCATAGGTATGGTTCTCGTTCAGGAAGATGATGCTCTCACAGAGCATGTGATTTATTATTTGAGTTGAGGCTTGATAGGTCTTGAACTTCTCTATTCTCCTATTGAGAAGTTGGCCTTGGTAGCTGTCCATGTTGTCCAGCGGCTTTGCCATTATATCTTGCTACGCAAAACTTTTGTCTTAGCGGCGGTCAATCCATTTCAATTTGTGCTCAGTAGGCGAGTGATTGGGAGCAAATATAATTGATATATAGTCATTTTACAAGAATTTGATCTCGAGTTCTTGTCCGCCAAGTCTAAGAAATCCATGGTTTTTGCCGAGTTAATTTCCGAGCTGCCTTGTGGAGAGGATACTATTTATGAGGAAAGTTTTCCCGACGAACATTTATTCCTCATCTCTTCACTCGACTCGTGGTATGGAGATATCATTGTCTATCTCCAGACTTCGAAGTTTCCCTCTACTTTCTCTAAGGATGAACGCCGAAAATTACGTCACCTGGCTAAAAATTATGTTATCATTGGTGATACATTATATGTTGAAAATGCAACAAGATGATGGAGCTTAGTGAAAAGAAGTCACCTTCACTAATTGGGCCCGTAGGCTATTTTTGGCGCAAAGTCTATTTTTAGACATATGGATCATGGTCTATGAGTTGCAGGATGCTATTTATGGATGATTGTTCATGTTGGTAAAAATAGATGGACCTCTATTTTTAGACATATGGGTGGAGTCTATTTTTAGACTGCCAGTCTAAAAATAGAATAGTTGAATATTATTATCTCTTAATAATATTTGGACTATAAACATTATCTTATCCTCTTGCAGCACTTCAGTTCGAGCTATGGATGTGGCAAATGCAACTGTCAGAAGGAAATACGCTTTTCCTATGGGTTAGTTGAGCTATTGCATGATGGACTTCAGTTAGAACTCAAGTGATTGAGTTTGGTAGAGTTGATTGAGGAGTTGATGGAGTTGTGTTCAGTTTGACTCAGTTGAACTAGTTGTATTTAGTCTAAATGAAAAATACACTAGTGATGAGTGGTGTGAATTAATTATTAATTCATTAATTAATTATTAACTCATAAATCAACCAAAGAATACATCAGTTAACTCAGTGCATGGACAGTTCAATGGAGACAACTGTTAGAGGTGGGTGAAAGGGTGAGACTACTATCAGTTGTGACTATAGTTGTCAATGAGATTTGCACAATCATTGATTGAGGTTTCCAATGAGGATTGTGCAGTACATGCCAGGGGAATTCGAACTTGGATTAGATCTATTCTCAACAGAGATTGCGCAATGGAGGAAGGAAAACAGTGGAGGAGATTTTAACCTGTGACTTGATTCAGATCTGAGCTAGTTTGTGTGTAGCAGGTGGAGATAGTACTGAGTACTTGTGAGGAGTATTGTACTATGTATTGTTACATGTTCTCTATCATCATAATATACAGATAGTTGAGGGGTTTTCAGCTGTATGCTTTCCCCAATACATAATGTGTTGATATGTGTGATTGATGTTTCAATGTGCGCATGTGATTGTTTTCTAATTCCGCAAATTGATGATCAACGTAGAGGAGGTTATGTATTATGCATGCATTCCGCAAATAGTGTATAATCAGGATAATCTCTATGAATAAGTGTCATATTATTCAAAATTTCTACATGTGATTCATCTGAAACACCATTCACCTTTGTCAGTGCAATGGAAAAAACCAGGAAGTATTTTGTCTAACTGCTGACAAAAAGAATCCTGCTTAACCGTAGTGATTTCCATATGGTTACCTGGAGACTTTCCTTTTCTCGATGCCTGGGGGCATGCAAACCTTTTTAGGCCAGAAAAACATGACCAATTTCATTTTTTAGCTTTTTATATTTTTTAGCTTTTTAGTTTTCAACTTCTTAGGTTAGGTGATTGGTCTGATCCACCATTCACCTTTGTCTACACTATGGATGAAGCAAAGGAAGCATTTGAACCATTCCATGGGTGAAGACATCCTACCTAACCTTAGTAGTTCCTTATATTTCTAGTTTTTTTAGCTTTTTAGTTTGGTCATTTCTAGCTTACATAAAAAGGAAAAATGAGCAATGTTTCCGCAAGGTTCAAGCTCATTAAAAAATGAACCTGCCAAATGAGCAATGTTTCCACAAGGTTCAAGCTCATCAAAATATGAACCTGCCAAATGAGCAATCTTTCTGCAAGCTTCAAGCTTGTTAAAATATGAACCTGCCAAATGAGCAATGTTTCCGCAAGGTTCAAGCTTGTTAAAAAATGAACCTGTCAAATGAGAAATGTTATCGCATAGTTCAAGCTCGTTAAAAAATAAACCTACCACTAAGAATATGTTCCCCTAGATTTCAATCTCGTTAAAAAATAAACCCACCTTTGGTAAATAACCTTTTTGATTACCATAATGTCGCCTTTTGAACCTTGGTTGTGTTCCTACCATCACCTCCATTCTTTTGGCTGATTATACGCTTCCACCTGATTGTTTACCTTTCTGAGGATAAGTTGCGACGAGTAGTCCTGTTAGCCACCCTCTTCACATCACCATGTTTTGAGAAGTTCCAATCTCACCCGGAACCAGTTGCTACCCTAAACACCACTCGTTCCTCAAAAATGATTCCACTTTAAACTCTTTTTAGACTCATTAAATATGAAAAGATTGTCGAGCAATTGGCCTCTCCAGCTCACTAAAGTGATTTGAAGTGCCATCGCTCCTGCATATTTTAATCTTTTTAGACCTAAGGGATTATCCCACAAAAAGGTCGAGTGCTTTTTTTTTTCGCCTCGCTAAAGTGATCAAAAAATCATCCCTTATGTATTATTTTATACCTTTTCAGACTTAAGGGATTATGCTACGTAAAAGGATTGCTGGAGTTTCCTTTTCATCCCTTTTCAAACTCTTTAAACATGAAAAGTACCGAGTTATCCTTCTCAATAAACTCGTTAAAAAAATAGCAACAAACTTGTCTGCCCAGACAATAACAAGTTTCACTGTCGCTAGGCTTGCTAAAACATAGCGACAGGTTTTCCTGAAGGGAAAATTATAGAACATGTGTGTGTTATCCTCCTCAAGCTTGACAAAAATAAAGAGGTAATGGTCAATAATGACTAGGGAAAAAGGGAAGAAAACTTAAAGAATTTTATTGGTAGCAGGTTGCTCTTGAACATGACACTTTCACTCCATCACCATGATTGAGTCAGGTTGGGATAATTTCATTCACTATTCATATCACCGTTGGTCTGCCATACCATCCATATTTTGGGGTTAACACTACCAATCCATCTTAGTGTCACCGATATGTTCAAGAGAAGTCATTCAAATAATTCACCATCCAGTTAATGCCTCATCCGTTGCAATAACTTCACCCTCCATTTTTCATGACCACCATTCTTGAACCTTGTATCGTCAGATCATTTTCACCTCGAGAAAATCATTTGCTTCGTTTCATGTCATTGATGTGGGATACATTAAGGCCCTCCTATGATAGGTCACTTCTTGTCGACATCAGCTTATTATCCAAGAAGTTGACTTAGAAACAACCCTTTCAGTACTTTGAAGCTTGCATGCCTCAATGACAAGTTTCTCACTTCCGACGATAGGTTTACATCAATGACCTTCGACCGAGAGATTTTGTGTGGTGTTCACCATAAAATCATATATTCACGCCACGTAAATTGTACTATAGTACCTTGAGGGTCATTATCATTATCAGTGATTCCTCTCGTGCCTATTAACAACTTACATTATTGGCTGGTAATCAGGTTATGTCTTTCCATGTTCGATTTCAAGACATCTTTTCACATGGACTGACTTGTACATCGAGTGAAGATTGAATGAGTTTGAAGACCCCAGAGCTATTTTCATCCATTCTGGCTGTGATATATTCAAGAATACAAAGACATAAAATGTACACAAAAGTTGCACAGATGATCATCCAAGCTAAGGGATGATGACTCTACATATAAAGAATCACCCATATACAACTACAGATGATTATCTGTTCTATGTACATGAAAATGAATTTATAAAGTTGAGCATGGGAATGTCTGCCTTAGCTAGATCATGGAAAATTATATTGTGATGATGTATTTTATTGTATCTTATACAGGTCACCTTCTAGTTCAAAAACCTCAAATCCTCATGATAAAGTATTTCACCTGACATCTAAAGATTTACAACTTCATGCTTTAGGGGGCAATTGTTATAGACATATTTGGGCACTTCAACCCCAATCTTATATGTCTATAAACCAAGGGCTCTTTAACCCCTAAAAGTGTTGTTTCATGCCCTAAAGAATCATGGTCAACTGATTACATCATTCCCCAGAAGTTCCACCTGAAAAACCACTCAGAACTGGCCAAAACTAGACCATACTGACTGCTCCACTATCAAAGTGCGATGCATACTGACTCCTACACTATCCAGGTGTGATGCATACTGAAGAGGCCTTTTGTGGGGTGCGATGAGCGAGAATGGACAAATGTCTGAGACAATTTTCCAAGTGGATACTCATGGAATATTCTAGAAACTTCTCCTATGACACTTACCTCTCTGAATTCACCGAGGGATGAGTAAGAGATCCAAGAAATCTCCAAGTGGAACCAAGAACTACAAGTGGAATGACACTAATAAAAAACCCAGAGATGACTCACACCCTTATAGACATCTATAAATGGATCCCTCATCTGAGAGATCTAGAGACTGGAATTTTGTAATTTGTAAGGAAGTGTTGATAGTTTGTCTTTGAGAGGGAACATTATATTGTTGGGTGATATTTCTTTTCATGAGGAGAAGAGGGCTTTGATGCTGGGAGGATTATGATGGATTAGACAGTGGGGCTGTAATCCTCTCTTCTATTATTAATAAAGTTCTTTGAGTTTTCCTCCATACAATCGTGTATTTGTGAATGTTGTTATTTGTAAATGCCATTGTATGCTCATTGTATTTCTTATTTTGCAATTCTTATGATATCATAGATCGAGATGCTTTGAAGGTGTTGTGTTACTTTGTTTCTATAGGTATTCTCTAAGTGGGACAAGTAGGAGAAGAGTTGCAAGCTCTGTCAAGGAGGAGAGAAATCAAGCAAGGAGTCAAGCGGAAGATCCAGGTTGTTCCCTTTGCTTCTCTCTTATCTATCTTACATAGAGGAAATCACAAATTTCTTTTATTGTTTGTTTCTAGGATAGCTACCAATCCTAGTGAGACTAGCATATCAAAAAGACACTAGTTTTCCCAGAAACAGGATGACCAAAACCTTATGATACAAGGCTCAAAAGGTGATTTTCTAGTGGATTGTTTAGAATTTACTCAGTTAGCCCAGAGGGAAAAATTCAGTCGGGAGTCCCAGTTCCTCTCATTCTTAGTGATGGTATTCCTCAACACTCTCACCACAATTTTGTTTGAGGAATCAACCAAGCGATTACCTTGAGGATAGTAGGTAGTGGAGTGCCTAATGATAATATTGAATTTCTGGTAGAAATTGGTGAATTTGGCGAATTTGAAGACTTGAGCATTGTCAGTGATAATTTTGATAGGACAACCGAAATGAGATAATATGTTCTCCTCCATAAACTTGATTACCATTGAGTCCATATCATTTTTGGCTGGGATGGCCTCTACCTACTTGGTGAAATAATATGTTTCCATTAATATCCACTTGTATTGGCCACTGGAAGGCGGGGTTATTTCTCCTATGAAGTCAAGTCCCCACTGTTTGAAAGGTTCTTCCACATGTACTGGAATCAGGGGGAGAGGAGAAAGTTTTTGCCTCTCAACAAACATGTGGCACTTCTAGCATGACTTGACCTGGGAATGAACATTTCCAAATAGTGTAGGGTAGTAGAACCCTCCCTTGAGGATTTTGTGTGCTGTTGTCTTCTAGCTGTAATGACCTCCACAAACTCCTGCATGAAATTGCTCAATCACTTTATGGCTTTCTCCCTCTACCAAACATAACAGAAAAACTCCCACTGGGCCCTTCCAGTAGAGTTGACCATTGGATATGATATACTTTTGATCTTGCAATATCAAAGTTCGGTATTTGGATTTATCCAACCCCAGTGGGCACCTCAGCAATAAGAGATAATGGATGATATTCTTATACCAGGGTGATCCCTCATATTTATCATATATATTTTACTCTAATGTTTTAATCCCATCCTACTAAACCACTAGTCTGCCTTCCTCTATTATTAGGTTTATCCCTAAATCTTGGCAGTTAGATTTTGATAAAACCTTGGCCAACCCATGGCTTTTTATGAGCTTAGTAGGATTTATGTCTAGCTCATATTATTGTATATTTTCTATCCACCTACCCATTTTCCTTTGTTGTATCCTTGCACTAGGATGTCCTTGACAGCTGTAGTTGGGAAAAATGTTGTGATTTCCGATTGTAAAACATACATACGAAATTGCTTCAAAGCCTTGACTAGTGCATAGGCTTATTTCTCTAGGATGTTATATTTCAGCTCAGCATCCCTTAGGACTTGGCTAAAAAAGGTGATGGGTTGTTCATAACAATATTTATTCTTCTGTAGCAGAAATGTGGCAATATTATGTGGAGAAGAAAAATAAAATATATAGAAAGGCGTTGAGTAGTCAGGGTTAACTAGTACCATGGCTTTAGCCAAAGCTTCTTTAATTCTAGTGAAAGAATCTCGAGGTGGTAGGGTTCCACTTGACTTAATTTTCCTTTTTAAGTATGTTTGTAATACCCTTGAATATTTCTACATAGTTGCGTATGAACCACCTCAAGAAATTGATTCTCCCGAAAAAGGCTTGGACCTCTTTCTTATTTCTGGGTAAAGGAATATGACCAGTGGCTTCAACTCATTTAGGATCGATCTTCGCTCCTTCCTATGATTTATGTGTCCTAGTAGCTTCCTCTCACTCAAGGCGAACTAAGATTTCTTGGGATTCAAAGAAAGACCGTACCTCCTGCATTTCTCAAAGGTGATCTTCAAGTGGAGGATGTCCTCTTCATCAATCTTAGAGAAGACTGTGATATCATCCAAATAAACCACCATGAGCTTGTCTTTCTTCCCTACAAAATTTGTATCTATAGCTCTTTGAAATGTGGCCCCTACACTAATGAGACCGAAAGGAATGAAAAAATCCATGAATGTTCCCCACATGGTGGTGAAAGCAGTCTTCTTCTGATCATCAAGGTGAACTATCATTTAGTTGTAACCAAAGAACCCATCCATCATGGACATTCTGACTGATCCAACCACCTTCTGTAATATATAATCCATTTTAGGCAACGGGTAGTTGTCTTTCAACAATTCCCTATTTAGATTCCGAAAATCTATACATAGCCCTATTTCTCCATTCTTTTTCAATCTGGGACTAAGTTTTCCACCCACTCCGGGTACCTTAACGGCACTATGATTTTGGACTATAGAAGTTTCCTCACTTCTTTTTCAATGGAGGGGAGTAAAAGTGGATTAATGTTCCTGACCTTTTGCTTACATGGTCTTATTCCACTCTTTAAGGGAACCTTATGTTGTATGATGTTAGTCCCAAATGATTTTAAATCCTCACAAGACCAAGCAAAAACATCGTTGTAGATTTTGAAGAGATTTAAATACCTTTGTTTATATTGCAAGGGGATTTCTTTTGATAGTCTGACCATTTGGGGTTCCTCCTCTAAGCCGATATTGCAATATTCTACTTGTTCATCGATCTCCAGAGGCATTGATTTGGAGGCTACGTCATCCTTATTGAATAGTCTTTCCAGTGGGACTAGTCCATGAGAAATGGTATTCCCTTTTAGTTGTAGAATTTTGTGTCTAGCCACTGTGTCTTCACACAAAGTAGTTCCTTGATCTTCCTCTTTTTCTTCTTCTTGATCGATGGTTGAGTTAGAAAACTCCCCAACGACTTATATGAATCATTTGACCTGCTAATCGTCCTCGAATACCTATCAGTGCTTGACATTATTAGGTATAGAGGGCATGTATCTGACCTCCACCTCATACCTAAGGAGCGATTTTGAGGGGGCATGAAGCTTCTTGCCGATATAGCCAGGGAATTAGCCATTATGTTTCCTTCTCTGGGCAGAAATTGGATATTAAAGGCTAAGAAGAAGTTATGAATCAAATCCCATACTTCATTCTGGTAAGTCCTTAGTCTAGGGTACTGATTCCAAATCTATTTTACAACCAGCTTGAAGTCACCATTAGGAATTCAATATTCATATTCTTTGTTGTTTGTAGCCCAAGGAGAAATTCTTCATACTCAACTACGTAGTTGGTTGCCTCAAACTCCAGATTAGATGAGAGGGGTATCATACTACCCTCAGGAAATACCAACAATACTCCTTCTCCATTTCCATCTTTGGAATTTGCTCCATCAAAGTATAATTTCCATAATTTGATTTCATTTGTGTGTTGGTGTTCTAGATACCTTGTTAGGTGTACTGTTGTTTCTCCAAGATGGACTTATATTATTCTAGGAACAGGCAGGAGAGGTCACTTTATTTTCCATGCACTGGGGAGCTTTTTGAGCCTTTATCTAGGGTAACAGTTTTTACAAATCTAAACTCTCTTTACAACCTCCTTTGTCTACCTCCAAAAGTGGGAATAGTGGCACAAGTTAGATCTAACTTGATAGAACCACCCACCTTGGAATCCCAAGACCTAGATATGAGAACATCGAACCGAGGGGGAATATCAGCCACAACTATATCCATTACTACACTCTTCACAAGGATTTGAGTGAAGTTTACCACCAAATCCTTTATCATTCCAAAGAATTTGACCCTCTTAGACTCAAACGAGTATATATTGTTGTAGGGCCTAGTGATCTGTAAGCCAAGTTGTTCCATCACTGCTAAGGGCAAGGCTTCCGAGTCTAACATGAAATTATGCAATAATAGGTCATGGATTACCAGGGTCACATAGAAGGGTAGAATACAATGATCAAGTTCTTCCACATGAGGCACAAAAACAACCATTGGCCTTTCTTCTTGAAGGTTTAAACAATCATGGGTGGGTGAAGAGATGGATGGAAGCATGAAATGAGAGACTTGAGCTTTATCAGTGGGCTACTTTAGAAGTTCAATTAGGGGGATAGGAATCTTTACCGTTTTGAGGTCCCTTTGAAGATTGAATGTAGGTTAGCCCTTATATATACCTCCCGGCTCTACTCCTCCTTCCTTACCACTAGCATTTTTTAGCAAAACAGGTGCCTTCCTTTCTATGTGTTCCTCAGAACTATTACTTTCCTTATTTCAGGAGACTTTTAGCTTGGACAACTCAAGATTCAACTTACTTTTCCCTTTATCTAGCACTGGGGAAATATCTTTGGGAGATTTTCCCTCTTGTTGTTTAGGTTCCCTCAACCTCTTTCTTGAAGATCTTAGATAATACTTTCAGTGTAGTTGCGCTTGCATGAAATCTGCAAACTGTTTACAATAATGATCTATGTCTTTCTTATTTGATGTTGCTTCTCTATCATGATTGGTCTCCTAGTGAGCCATATTTTCATGTTCTTCTTCAGAGAAAGAGGAATACAAGTTTCCTTACATCTCAAGTGTATTTGACAACTGTTCATTGGGATCATCTTCTAAATATAGAGTATGAGGGATCTGATTGAGTTGTTCCTTACTTTCCCTTGGCAGTATCTAAAATGGTGGCCTTCTGTATTGTGGTTTATAACCCCAATTGTAGCCTTGAGCATTCCGTTTGGGGAGACTCTTGTTCTCAAGTTCAAGATTTCCACATTATGTGATGAACTCATGATGATTTTATATTGTTCATCCCACTTCAGTTCTGGTGATTCTTTAACTTAACCGGAGGAGGATGCTTATTATTTCTCCCTTTTATTCTCTGTAGGTTCCTTCCTTCCTCTTGACTTCCATGTCGAGGTGAAATTTGCTTCCACCTCAAGAGAAGTGACTTGGAGTTTATCTAATGTGAGAGACTTCCTTTCTCTTAGGATAAAACCAAAGACAGATTCAAAATCTCCCAAAAAAACTATGTGAGTAGTAGCTGGAGGAGGCTTTATCTCACCAGGCAGGTTATTATACTGCTTATTGAACCTTTTTATAAATTTTGAAGTATCCTTTTTCGGCTTCCTCCTTATAGCATTAAAATCTATGAGGAGGTACTCATGATTTTTCTTTTCACCCCATTTTTGTGTGAAAGAGTTTTCAAGTTCCTCCTAGGTAGTTATGCAGGCATTAGGTAGGGCTTTAAACCAGTTTCTGGCTTCTCCATCAAGGGATTTTACAAAGAGTCACAATACCACATGCAATTGTTCTAGATTTAGATTCTCAACAAAAGCATAGAGGGTTTCAATGTGTCTTTAGGCAGTGTTTTCACTCTCCCCATTGAACCTAGGCAAAATATTTAGGCAGTCCTAGGGCATAGCTCTCAGGGGTTGATGTAAATCAAGAGGGGCATATTTATTTAGTAAAACCCCAAAACATCCATCTGGATTAATGGAGGGGGGAGTAATATTTTCCATAGGAACTTGGGCCAAAACCATAGAGGTTGGAGTGGCTAGATTGAAAGCAGGGTATGCAAGGGTCTTAGGAGCGAATCCTGAGTAGTGAGTAATAAAATGTTGGGAGCTAGATGAGGAAGCTTCAAATAATGATAAGATGGTAGCACATGTAGTAGGAGTTTTCTCCTTTCAAACTTTCCTAAAAAATTATTTCTTTGGGTCAAATGCAAACGGGGTTTTCTGTTGAGAGGTATTTGAGCGAGTTTGAGGCTTTTTAAAAGCCAGGATGATAAATTATAATGGGGTTTATGGAGCCACCAAGGTGATGTGGATGCAATAAAAATGCATTTTTCTCACCTACACAAAGAGTGCTCAACTTGTCATATCCCAGGGGAAAAATCCTTCAATACATTCCCCGACAATGGTGCCAAAAGATGTTATCGCTCCCAGAGATAGTGTTAGATTGCTTACAAGATAGTGCCTGGGCACATCTAGATTTTGTGTGTCTCGTATGATTCCCAAGAAAATGGAGACATCACGCACACACACACACACACACAAATATATTAAATTAAATGGGTTGGTTCATTCATCTAAAGGAGTAATCCATGAGTTTCCGGTACTTCTTCACATATACAACTCACATAAATATGAGCATAAAATAGGGGAGGTCAAGTAGTTCAAGGGCCTATAATTTAATAATATTTGATAGAGAAATGAGAGAGGATGAGGAGAAGGAGTAACTCATCACATAGAGCTTAAAGCATCAAGGATTATACCCTTAACACATAGAGCTTGAAGCATCAAGAATTTCTACACTTATTTTAGTTATAGGTATATATAATGGACAAAAGAGAGACTATGTGCCTGTATGGATTATTGAGATTTTATCTTTAGAATTACGCTCCATGAATCATAGCACCCAATCTCTCTTTTGTCCATTATATCTACCTGTAACTCAAATAAGTGTAGAAATTCTTGATGATTCAAGCTCTATGTGTTAAGGGTAGAATCCTTGATGCTTTAAGCTACATGTGATGAGTTACTCCTCCTTATCCTCTCTCATTGCTCTAGAAAATCTTATTAAATTGCAGGTCCTTGAACTACTCAGACTCTACTATTTTATGCACATATTTATGTGAGTTGTATATGTGTAGAAATACCAAAAACTCATGGATTACACCTTTAGATAAATGAACCAACCCATTCTGTTTAATATGTGTGTGTGTGTGTGTGACCATTTTCTTGAGAATCATATGAGACACACAAAATCTAGATGTGTCGAGGCACTAGTCTTGTAAGAAATATGAGACTGTCTCTACGAGAGACAACATGTACCATGCATTCAAATATCAGAAATGAAATCACACGTGCAACCTATTACATGCAATGTTCTCATGTTGTAGTTTCTTTTCCAACCTTCTCTTTCACTGCTCATGAATTTCTTTGCTTTCTTTCTTCTATCCAAGTGCTTTCTCTCTCCAAGTCCAAGTGAATGCTAGAATGATCTAAGAGTGTAAGAGTGACTAAGAGTAGCTAAGAGATACATAGAATGTTCTTCCTCTCATTTTGTTTCCTTTTCCTTTCCTTTTCCTTCATTTTCCTTCATTTCCCTTCATTTCCCCTGGCATGCATATTTCTATCTCTTCATCTACCTTTTCTCCTATCTTCCCTTATTTCTCGTATTAAATTTCCATTTATTGCCTTTTTCCTTTAACAATGCCATTTCCAATTTCCATAGCCAATAATAAAACAATAATGATGCCCACTATAATGTTTTTCCCTCTATTCAGCTTGGAATATGTGTACCATGTTATGTCGGTATCTTCATCCCTCCATTAGTGATCAAATTTCTCTTTTTGGATGCATTTTAGTTGTCCCATCCGATCACCTACATTCCATTAGGTCATGGATCAACTGATGGTAGTGGTTCATCATCAAATTTCCCTTGTGGTCTTTACTTGCTAGCCTATTTTCACATCTTCAGGTCATTTACAGTCATTTTTTGTCATTACATTTGCAAAAATCATTTTTAGGGTTTTAGGTCTCATTAGGTCTAGGGTTTGTCACCATGATCAACAAAAATCTTAATAAAGGGTCAGCAGGCACATGAGGAAGTCTAATAAGTTTACAAAATCAAAATTTCAATGATGATATGCTCAATAAGTGGTTTTTACCTCAAAACTCTGTTTTGAGGTAAAACAAAGTTTTTATTTCTATGTACAAAATTTTATGTAATTTCAATTTTTTCTATATGTAATAAGTTCAAAGCTAGTGCCCTAGGTCACCTTGCCAACTCCAGCCACTGCAGACAAAAACACAAGCATCAATGCATCAATTTACCAAATGATTAAGAAAAATCCAATTTCAATGGAAAAACAGAGCTCAAGACCAAAAGTGACTTTGACATTAGAAAACTAGGTTTGAGAATGAGTAAAAATTTAAAGTCATTCATATTTAAAGTGAAGGGGTCCTGTTTATTATTCCATTGAGAAAAATCCTTTGGAGAGTCAAAAATCGCGATTTGGAGCCAAGGAGACACAAATCCTTGTTTTCCAAGCAAACTTTCCTGGCATTGTGCCTCAGAGGTAGTGTGTTGCGCATCAGGCAAGTACTGCGCATCAGAGGCTTTCCTGCAGTGTAATTTTGAATGAGTGTTGTGCATTAGGAGGGCGTTGCGCATTGGGCCTAGTGCGCTATGCGTCAATCCAGATCTTCCTAAATTGCTCCAAATCGTGCCATAACCCTCAAGATTGCTACATTTTCATTCTACAAGTAAGTTAAAATCATCCCAAAGCTGAATTTGAGTTCACAGTTGTGTTCTTCATGAGTCTTGCAAGTTAAAATGAAACCCTATCTTCTCTTCATTGTTTGCCATTCTATTGTGCAATTTTCACTCCACCATCACTAAAAGTATTATTAAACCATTTTCACCCTTTCATTACCCTAAATTACTCTATTTATCCCATTTTCCCATATCCCACTCCCCTAAAATAACTAATTCCCTCACCAAACCCTAAATCCCTCACTAAACCCTCGTTTCCCAAAACTAGTCCCTTCATTCCCCAATTCCATTTCCCAAGAGTAAAATCTCTTCATACTCATCACCATTTTCCTCCTTCATTACCATTTTTCACCATATCTTCATCACATCATCTTCCTAAGACAACACTAAGCATCATGGCAAGAAACAATGACTCAAGCTATGAAGAAGAAACACAAAGTGACAGTTCAAGAGAAAGGAATGTACAACCTAGGAGACCTCACAAGGGTGGGAAAATAATCAGAGAGTAGCCTATTAGCATTGCTAAACTTCTTGCTTGTCCCCTTGCCACCACTTGTTTCAGATATCAATCTTGCTTTGAGTTTTGTGAGATAGTTGAGAGGGTTAAGTATCATCATGAATTAGCTAGGCAATTTGTCATCAATATGGAGGACAATATAGTACAACTTGTTGGCATCAATTTCACTCTTTCACCAGCCATTATTGTAGAAGCAAATAGGATGCCAAATGTGGGTGAAAGATGGAACAAAAGACAGAATATCAGCAAACAGAACTATGAACCCTACATTAAAGCCAAATATCATAGTAAATTGAGCAGGGTGTTTCCTTTCAAGTTTTTGGAGGACCGGTATGTGCCACTAATGAAACTCATCATTAAATACTTCACATGTGAGGGAAGGCTCTCCAAACTCTATACCTATCATATCAAATTGCTTATGCATTTTACTAGGGTTAGAATGATGACTATTCCATACTTCATTTGCAAAAACATAGAGAGAATGATTGTGCTTGCAAAGAGAAAACCATACCTACAACAGCTTAATAGCATTTATCACTTTGTTGTCATCAAGATTATTGTTGTGCATCAGCTCACTCAGTTGGGAGTGCGATGGGAAACCTTTATTGCCCATGAGATTTTCAAGGGGCCTCGAATTTTTGCAAAACCTTAAGAGGAAGGTGGACCTTCCAAGCAACAAAGAGAGCATGAAAGCAGAACTGAAGAGGCTCACCTTCCTGTGTTTATAAATTATGAAAAGGGGACAAGAAGACTTTTTGCAGTTGCCAAACGAGTATTATCTCCACCATGGGTGGAAGGGGTCTCGTTCTCTTCACCGGACAATAGGCAAATGCTATCTTCACCTGGGGTGAAAGGGGCTTTTCCTTCTTCTTCAGTAGAATAGGTACAAGACAGAGGAAAGCAACCATTGCATGATGAAGGGCCTTTTGAAGGCCAAGACAGGGATTTTTTTTTTATTGAGGAAGAGGACACTAATTTGGGCTCCCAAAGCTCAAGACTCAAGGATGTGATCATCAAGGAGAAAGAAGTTGAGATCCAAGCCTTATCACTTGACCTTGATAGGGCTTAATGGATCATGAAGTACCTTAACCAACAGAACAAGCAACTGGAGGATAAGCAAACAATTATGGAGCTGCAAACCATAAGGGAAAACCGGTAAGTGGCAAAAAGAAGGAAAATCAAGCTGACTTCACTACAACAAGAAATAGAGGCTGACTGAGAATCATGGTTGGAAAGAGTGAATATCCACCTTAAGAAGCTTCTTGATAAGGCTAATAAGGAGAAGAACATGTTGCGCCACATGGCCTATCACTATTTGGCCCGGAACAAAATTTGCAAGACAAGAATAAGAAGCCTAAAAGCCAAGTTAGGGAGAGCCTTAAAAGCAAAAAAGGAGCAAGATAAAGTTAGAATATTGGCTGAATATTCCTTGGCTCAGCAAACCAATTGATAAGCTTACCTCTTGCCAATTTTGAAGCAATTTGGAGAAATTTTTGTCATTTCATAAATTTTAATTGCAAAAAACAGGAAATTTCCTCTGATGCACAGCGCCACTAGCGCTGCACATTGAGCTGGTTGGGAATTTTGAAGAATCGCTTACATTTTTGGATTCCTCATGAAAAAATATGATAACGCAGAAATTTTCATGAATTTTGGAGGAGATCTGGGTAACCTAAAGGGCAAAAAAAAACCCAAAAAATGTCGTCTCTGCCACTTTTTCAACCCATAGGAAGCAGTCTTGGGAGAACTGATTTTTTAAGGGACAAATGGACACCAAATTAAAAAAATTCCACTTGTCCTACAAAGTATATAGATATAGCTTTCCAACAAGCCACATTGGAGCTAATTTGGTGAAGGGAAAGACCTTCAAACTCAGCTTGGAAAAGGCATTGTGCATCAGGCAATGGTGTTGTGCATGAGGCAAAATTTTGCCAATTTTGCTCAAAAACTTAGATTTTCACCTAGTTTTCTACCAGTTTGACTTTTTCTTCTCTCATGGTCAAATTCATGATGTAATATGATGTAAATTGATGTAATATGATGTAAAAATTATGAAAAATGACTTAAGAAGGTAGATACATCAGTTTTAGGTGGTTTTGAGCTGAATGAATCAGTTTCCATAGTTTTAGAGGCAAGCTATTCCACTACCTATTTTTTAGTTCCTACTTTAGATCTTGTTGAAACAGCTCCTTTACTCATGGATTCGACCCTTGATGGCTAGAATAGGTGGTTTGATGCCTATATCTTGTACTTTCTTAGTCATTTGTCAAGGTTGGACTCTTGTGCAAACATTGAGCACTATTGTACATCACTTCTGCAGTTCGGAAAGGAAATAAACCACGATTTTGCAGCATTTTGTGGGATTCGTGTGGTAATGTGAATTAGAATTGTTTTCTTCACTATAAATTAGTTGATCTTATGTTTATGTGTGTCATCATCTCTCTTATTCTACATAACTAAATGAATAAAGTGTAAAAGGTAGAATCCACTGGTTTTTCAGTGCTCTGCCTTAAGGGTTTATTTAGGTTTACATGTTTTCTACTGTCTGAAGAGGAATCATGACACTTTCATTCCCTCTCCATCTCCTCATCAATCTTTAGACTCACCATTACACTCAATTCAAAGTGCTAAGACACTTGCCTACCTCGCTCCACAGAAACCTCTGCAAATCTATGTTGATTTCCCGACCCAAAGCTAACTTCACCATCTAATCCAGAAACCAATCATTAAAATCAATCAAATTCCTCTGAGCAAACATACCTAGCCTAAAACTAGTATTTATATCAGTCATCTCAATGCTTCCTTGATATATTTTCATTGAGATTGACAAGGAGAGAGCCCTCTCCCAACCTGGTAGGGCTAGCTACCAGGTTAAGCGTGGTTTGATGTTACCCTAGACCCGCCTTTCTCAGTCTAAGGTAGATTTCGGCCCTAACATACCATGACCTTGGTTTAACTTATTTACATAGAGAATCAAATCAGGGTTGTTACAAACCCCTCCCACTTAGGGGAACGTCATCCTCAGTGTTCTATGACACTTATGACCAAACAAATCATACTACTTATGGAGCTTTATAATACATCTCAATGTAGTATTTACAAATACCAAATACTAAAAACATGACAAACATATTGGTTATTTGAGCTTTATAAACACAACGCGATGTGGTATTTACAATTAGACATACATACATACATACACACATATATATACCAAAAACCCATTTGCTTCAACTAGCAAATAAATAAGAATATAATTTGCACATATGATCAACCATCTCGCATGTATCTTCATCAAGCCCAAAGTGCTTCCACTTCACTTTAACTTTCTCTATTGCTCAATTCTAGAGAATGAGTTTTTTCTGCTACAATATGCATTGAGGCTCTTCCAGGAACTCTCCCTTTGGTTCCACTTGCAATACAAACCAATCAATCACATTATTAGCATCCTATATATATCTCTTAAGCAACGAAACATGGAAAAAACCATGGACTTTCACTAATGGAGGCAGTGTAATTATGTATGCCACTAGTCTAATCCTCTCAAGGATCTCAAAAGGACTGCAATTCCAAGGTGCCAACTTGGCACATGATCCAATCCTCAAGGAGCTCCTCCTGGGATTGATGCGCAAGTACACATGTTTCCCAACCCAAAACTCCTTGAATGCTCTATGTTAATAAGCATAAATCATCTGTTGTCATGTGTTACTTTCAAATTCCTTTTAATAACCAGCATCTCTTGCTCCATCTTTGCCAACATATCCAGTTCAATCCATATCTTGTTCAATGGATCACTCTAGCTAATAGGAGTATTACAACTCCACCCATAGAGAGCCTAAAATGGACCCATCTTCAATTAGTCCTAATAACCATTTTTGTAAGAAAACTCCACTAGTGGAAGGTACTCGTCCCACTTCCTTTGTTTATGCATGACATACATCCTCAACATATCCTCAAGAATCCTATTAACCCTCTCTATTTTTCCATATGTATGTGGATGATAAGTTGTGTTGAAAGATAACTCTATCCCCAAGCCTGAAAAAAAATCCTTCCAAAACCTGGAGTGAACTTGAAATCGCTATCTGATATAATCTTCTTGGGAAGCACATGCAACCTCATTATCTCCCTGATCAATATTTGAGCTGATTCACTAGCTGAATTAGTAGACTTCACTACAATGAAGTGAGAGATACCTTTCTCAACCTATCAACCACAACCATGATGGAGTCATGTTGTCTCTATGTCCTCCAAAACCCTGTAATGAAGTCCATGGAAATGACATCCCATTTTTATTATGGAATTAGAATAGGTTGAAATACACCAGCTAGATGCTTGCATTCAGCTTTCGCTTGCTAACATTCCAAGAACCTTGCAACAAATTCAACCATATATTTCTTCAAATTCATCCAATAGTAGAACTTCTTGATAGCTGTTAAGGTCTTATGTTTTCTCACGTGGCCTGAGTATGGCTTGACATGAAACTCTCTTAATACAAGCTTCATCAACTTGCTACTATCTGGCACATAAATATTGCTCTTGAATCTGACCAAGCCATATGTTATGAGGTGATACTCCTCATCCATATCACCCTCACCTTTTTTTTGCAACATCTTCTTAAGTTGCTCGTGCTTCTCATCATTCTACCCTACATGTAAGATCTTCTCCTGTAAATTTGTCCCATAAAGAGATCACAATTGAAATATGATTCACATGCACTCTCCTACTGAGAGCATATGCAACCCAGTTATCCTTTCCCTTTAATGTATATGATCTCAAAATCAAAGTCATTGAGAATAGCCAACCATCTAGCTAGCCAGGAACTCAAGTTAGGTTGGTTAAGAAAATAGCTCGGTCCACTATGATCACTCATCAATATGAACCTTCTGCCAAGGAGATAATGTATCCACATCTTTAATGCATGAATGGTGGCTACCAACTCAAGATCATGAGTCACATAATTTTTCTCATGCTCATTCAATTTACTATATTATTGCAAACCACCTTCCCTTCCTGCAATAGGACTCCACCAAGTCCTTCCTTGAAAGCATCTGTAAAAACCACAAACTCCTTATCAGGATCTGCAATCTTCAAAACTGGAGCATTTGCAAGAAAATTCTTCAACTGATTAAAGCTAGTTGCACACTCCTTAATCCATTTAAATTCTCTCCTTTCTTATACAAAGATGTAATAGGATAACCAATCTTAGAGAATTTTTTGAAAAACATCCTGTAATAACCTACTAGTCCCATGAATGATCTCACATCATCCACATTTTTTGGAGTTGGCTACTCCATGATAGCCTTAATATTTTTTGGATCCACTATTATCCATTCCTTGTAAACAACATGTCCCAAGTAATGAATCTGAGATTGAAATAAACTGCACTTTCTGATATTGGTATACAATGAATTCTCTCTCAGCAATCTCAACACCATTTCCAAGTGTTATGCATGCTCCTCCTCATTTTTTGAATACACCAATATGTCATCAACAAATACTATCACAAATTTATCTAAGTGAGGGTGCAATACATTGTTCATCAAACACATGAAGGTGGTTGGAGCATTGGTAAGACCAAAAGGAACCACCACAAACTCATAGTGCTCATACCTTGTACAGAATGTTGTCTTATGGATGTATTATTCTTTAATGCGCACTTGATGATATCCTGATCTTAGAACAATAGTAAAAAATACTCTAACTCCTTTAAGCTGATCAAACAAATCATCAATCTGTAGCAATGGATACCTATTATTGATATTCACCTTGTTCAACTGCATGTAATCAATGCACAATCTAATAGTATCATCCTTCTTCCTTACAAACAACATCGGTGATCCCCAAAGAGACACACTTTGCCTTATTTATCCCTTATTAAGCATTTGTTTAAGCTACAAATTCAACTCCACCAACTTGGGTGTTCTCATCTTGTAAGGTTCCTTAGATGTTAGTGTTTCTCCCAACATCAACTCAATAGAGAAATCCACCTCCCTATGAGGGGGAAGTTTTGGAATCTCTGTAGGAAACACATCTTGAAACTGCTGCAATATAGGATACATCCTCAAGACCTCATCATCCTCTTCTTCATTCCCTTTTGACTGGAAACATGTACTGCAAACAATAAACATCCTTTCATGCAAAAATGCTTGGTTTTCATAGTTGTAACCATTCTCACTGATGTAGAATTCTTCTATCCCTACAAGACTCTCTTTTCTCCATCATCATCCAGACACTCAATGGCCTTCTCATAAAAATCTACCTTAGTCCTATGAATGAACAACCAATCCATGCCCAAAATTATATTATATGAACCTAAAGGAAGCACATTTAGATGTGCTGATGTAGGCATGCCATTAAGCTCAAATGCACAAGATCTCACCCAATAATGAATTCTTATCTTGGTCCCTATAGACAACCGCACCAACCAAATTTCTACATGCACTTATTTATTCAATAGGCACTTATCCACTAGGTCAGGACTAATATAATTATAATTTGATCAGGATCAATCAAAATAGAAAAAACTTGATCATAAAGTTTACTTTCCATATCGATAATGGATATCTAATGATCTACATGCCTATTATCCAATGTTGAATATATCCGAGGAATACTCTTGCAAACATTCCCAACTACTTGTGCCTCTTGAACATTGTATATTTGAGGCCTGCCACCCTGATGCGACGGACAATCCCTCCTATGATGGTCTCCACCACAGGTCCAATACCTCAAAGGTTTTCTGCCATCACCTTTATTCTGTTACTCATCAGGATGAGACCCATGTCCTTTCTCAACTGTATTGAACTTCTTATGAGGTGCCACATTCTCGTTTTCACCTACATATTGAGATATTCCTCTCTAATTAAGTCATTTTCCTTTAGTCTTCTCATCACCTTTCCAGTCAAGCTTGAACTCAGGTTTGTGCTTTGACAACTCTTGGAAATTCTTCAACTTCCTGATGGCTTCCTCCAATGACGAAGGCTCATCAACCTCAATCCAATATTTGAATGCTATTGGCAACCCATTGATGAAAATTTGGATCTTTGCTTTCTCATCCTTGAAGTAAGGCACATATCTCAACAACTCTAGAAATTTAGTTGTGTACTCTTCATCTATCTTGGAACCCATCCTGAGCTCATAAAAGTGCTTGGCCTTACCATCATAATACCTCTGAGATAAGTTCTTCTTCCTAAAGATTCTTTCAAACTCATCCCAAATCATCTCCTCTTTCCTAATTCCTCTGACATGCTTAACACATTACCATCAGATATCCGTTTTTCCCTTGAGACTAAATGTAGCTATATTTGCTTTCATGTTTTCTAAATAATCATGAAATCTGAAGAATTTCTTCATCCCAAGTAACCATGCTTCTACATCTTCTAATTTCTTCACTTCCCCAATAAAATTAGGAGGCTTGGATTTCGTGAACTCCATTGGAAAGTACCCCCTCATACTCTATTTCTGGGAAAGCTAGTATTCCTAAAGAATGCTAGCCCTCTAGGTTTGGAAGCTACCCTAGAAACAACAGTTTAAAGCAGTTCAATGATTTCTTATATGTGCAAAAGATAAGAGAAAGATAATAGAACCAACCTGGAACTTCCGCTTGATTCCTTGCTTGATCTCTCTCCCCTTTAGCAGATCCTGCAACTTCTCCCTGTACTTAACACGCTTGGAGAGTACCTGCACAAGTACAGCAACAAAGAACCGTCAAAGCATCGTGATATATTACAACATAAACATTACATAATTAGATATATAATGAACAAATAACATTCACAATTGCACAATCATATGGGAGAAAACTTGAAGAGATTTATTAATAGAAAGGAGAATTACAACCCAGTTGTCTGATCTAGCATCATCCTCCCAGCTTCAATCCTTCTTCACCTCATGAAATAGAAATATCACACCAACAAGAATGCAATTCTCTCTCCTCAATTACAAATTATCAACACTTCCTTGCAATTCACAATATTCCAACCCCCGGATTTCTTGGATGAGGGATCCATTTATAGATGTGTGCAAGGGTGTGAGTCATCCATTGGGTTTGATTAGTGTCATCCCACTTGTTACAATTGGTTCCACAAGAGAAGGGATTGGAGATTTTCTTAGATCCCTTATTCATCCTTGGGCGAATTCAGAGAGGCAAGTGGCACAGGAGAAGTTTCTAGAAGATTCTATGAGCAATCAACTGACAAATGTCCCAAAAATTTTTCCATCCTCATCCATCGCACCCTATAGAAAGCCTAAATAGTATGCATCACACTTGGCAGCGTACCACTCAGTATGCATCACACTTTGCCAGTAGAGCAGTCAGTATGGTTCAATTCAAGCAATTTTTGGATGGTTTCTGAGATGGAACTTTTAGGTAATGATGTATTCAGATGATTATGTTCCTTTAGGGGTTGATGAGACCTAATACATCAACATATAAGTTTGGGGTTTATGTGCCCAAATATGTCTATAACAGTTTCCCCCAAAGCATGAGGTCATAAATATCCATGTCTGGTGAAATGCTTTATCATGAGGATCCAAAGTTTCGAACTGGAAGGTGACCTACATAAGTTACAATACAATACATCCTCATAATATAATTTTCATGATCTAGTTGAGGGAGGAATTCCCATGCTCGGCTTTATAAATTTCATTTCATGTACATAGATCAGATAGTTGTCTACAGATACAGACTCGTGATTCTACAGATATAGAGTCGCAATCCATGATTAGGATGACCATTTGTGTATAGCCTTTGTACATTTGATGTTTTTATATCCCTTAATATATCTCAGATCGGATGGATGAAACTAGATTCAGGGTGTTCAAAATCATTCAATCTTCGCCTGATGTACAAGTCAAACCATGTGGGAGAGATGTTTTGAAGTCGAATACGGAAAGGCATCGCCTGATTACCAGCCAATGATGTGAGATGTAACAGACGCGAGAGGGATCACCGATAATGATAATGATCCTCAAGGTACTACAGTACAATTCATGTGGTGTGAATACATGATCCGATGTCGAACACCACGCAAAATCTTTCGGTCGAAGGCCATTGATGTCAACCTGTCATTGGAAGTGAGAAACTTCCCATTGATGTATGTAAGATTCAAAGCACTGAAAGGGTTGTTTCTAAGTCAACTTCTTGGATAATGAGCTGATGTCAACAAGAAGCGACTTGTCGCAGGAGGGCCTTGATGTATCCCACATCTACAACACAAACGAAGCAAATGATTTCTAGAGGTGAAAAAGGAACTGACGACACAAGGTTCAGGAATGGCGGTCATGAAAAAATGAAGGTTGGGGGTATTGCAGCATATGAGACATTAACTGGATGGTGATTTCTCAACTGAATGACTTCTCTTGAACATGTCGACGACACTGAGATGAATTGGTAGCATTAACCCCAAAAGACGGATGGAATGAAAGACCAATGGTATAATGACTGGTGAATGGAATAACCCAACCCAACTCAATAATGGAGATGAAGTGAAAGTGTCATGTTCAAGAGCGACTTGCTACCATAAATTCTTCAAGTTTTTCCCCTTTTTCCCCTGTCATTGTTGACTGGTACCTCTTTATTTTTGTCAAGCTTGAGGAGGATAACATATGCTTGTTCTATAATTCGCCCTTCAAGCAAACCTATCGCTATTTATATTTTAACAAGTCTAGCGACAGTGAAACTCGGTCTCGTCTAGATGGACAAGCTTGTCGCTATTGTTTTAACGAGTTTAACGACAAGAATAACTTGGCCCTTTTCATATTTAGAGAGTTTGAAAAGGGACAAAAAGAAAACTCCATAAGTTCTTTTTCGTAAAGTAATCCCTCATGTCCAAAAAAGGATAAAATAATATAGAAGGGATGACATTTCCAATACTTTAGCAAGCTAGAAAAGACAAGTGCTCGACAATATTTTCATGTTTAACGAGACTGAAGAGGGTTTAAAGAGGAATCTATAGTTTTCTTTTCATTTTTGAATCAAAGCTCGAAAAGAAGACAAAAATTTTGCTTGGTGGTCAAAGATGTTCAATTCACTATTTAGCACATCAGATTCTTTCATTAGTCATTCAACCTACTAAAAACTCCATCAAATTAATTAGAAATACATATATATGGACGAAAAATGAACTAAAACTAACATTTCACTTTGAAGTACTATAAAAAATAGTTTTAACATTTCATTTCAAATTTGGGATTTTGGAGCTCTGAAGTAGTTTTCCCCCTCAAATTTTACTAGTCGATTTCGGGAGATCCTGTGGACCATTCTTTGCTCTGTCAGGACCAGGTAAGAGCTATCCTTAGGCTCTTCATTTTCATTCCATCTTTTCTCGATTCTAAGTAAGTTTTTTCACTTTCTTGGGCCCCTAGGGTTTAAAGACTTCATTCCTCAATCATCACACCTAGCTAGTATCGAAAGGTGTGATGCATACTGAGTTGCCAATAGGCCAGTCAGTATGCATCTCACCTTGCTCAAAGGTAAGGTGCAATGGGTGCAGAAAGGAAAATTTATACAGTGTTTTTTCATCAAGTTTTTTGCTCAAAATTGGATCCTAACTCATCTATTGTTTGCATTTCAGATATTTTTTGGATCAATATGGTTGTCACTTGGCGTGAACAAGAACATGAAGAGAAGGATATGATTGCTTTACATGACCAGGGCATAGTGGATGCATTAAGAAACTATGGTTTACTAAAGTTTTTCCACGTATCCAACATGAGACAATAGATTAGTTTGTTGCAGTATCTTCTCAATGCTTGGGATCCTATTGACCAGGTATTCTAGATTAGAGGTAATTCTATTCTTTTCATGGATGAGGATATTTATTTTCTGATAGATTTGTTGAGGCATGGTGCCCCTTTTTCACTATCAGGATTTGCTCATGGGGGCGAATCTGTGAAAGATTACATTAGTCGTTTCTATAGGGATGGGTCTCAACCCAGTAGAGATGGTAAGATTAATATCTAGGATGTTATTGATCGAACCTTGAGGACCATTCTATTAACCTTTGCTAGATTGGTTGGCAGCATGGCCTTACATTTAACGAATAGATCCTACATGAAGTATGCCTTGGAATGCCTAGAACCGAAGGTGTTAAATTCGTTTGAGGCAATTCTTCCTGTCATAAAAGAACAACTATCCAAAGTAAAGAATGGAAGAACCAAGAACTTTGGTTATGGAACTATATTGACTTCTTTTTCTTTGGAAATAATTCCACTGATGCAACCTCAAAACATTTCACTGGGATTGCTCAAACCAAGGGAACCACAAATGCAGATATGGGTGGATCTTATGGTTAGACATGCCAGCCAATCATAGATCTCCTTCCCATATGCCTTTTTCGAGTGGTTCAATCACCAAGAGATGGTGTTTGCAGAATAACCATGTGTCAAGATGGTTTTCCGAGGTGATCTGGATTTGGCATTACTAGTTGGTGAGAAGTGGAGTGCTATAGGTAAAATGATTCGGCCACATCTTTGTTTTTTCAATTTTATATTTTTTTTGTGTCTTTGATATTACCAAGACTAAATGAACTCATATGCCTATGTAGATATTGGACCAGTGTGACCAATGGCACGCCCACTGGAAGCAAATGACGCTCCAAAAGGAGAGGCTGTAGGGAGGGTCATCCTTCGGGATCTGGATATATCAGAGACCCTAGTAGTGCTACAGGATCAAATCAAGGGCATCACTCTTAATATTCAAGATGTTAGGACTGATGAGTTACCTTTGAGATTACAGTGCCATACTACTGGCGTACCGAGTCATTGGACTAGGCTTTTGTGCATGATAGCATAGGCGGTGACATGTTATCACCAATATCACTAGTCTAGGATGCTTTTCTGCATTCATTTTGAGTTTCTTGGTCAGATGATCGATTTTGTCTTGGACACAAAACATTTTGTGAAAACTATAAACAGTTATCTATTTTTTATTTTTGGAGTTTTATTTTGGCTAAGTGATGAAATCCTAATGCAAATGTTGATGTGAAATTCTTTCTTTACAAATGCCGCAAATGTATATTTAACACATAGTTTGCTAATGAACCAGTCAATGTGTTTAAGTTTCTGGAAATGTGTTGATATTAAATGGAATCAAAATGTCTTTCCAAAATCCTAACTCTTAGGAACATACGATGAATAACTGGGTTCTGAATGGAATAAATTCCTGTAAGATGTAGAATGACGAGTTGTGAATCTAGCTTAATAATGAGGCGGCATATGCCATGTGAAATGGCATCAGAGAGAAGTTCAATCAACACGCTATACTCAACGATGTTGTTTGTCGATCGACCAACTCGCTGCTTGGAGCGAAGATGGCCCAGGCCACAGAAGATAAGTTCTGCATACTACGACTAGCTCCATCGGCATACCAACAAATGGTTCCAAAAATTCTGACATCTGCAACAAATGTGAAGTGGATTAACTAACCAAAATGACAACTCTAAAAGAAAACACTCAAAAAATGCAATGAAAGCATATATACAATGATTTTACTACACTTAATTAAGCATAGTAATGTTTAAGTTACAACCCGTTTCGAGGCTGCGATAATGGAATCCTGTCATAATCGACTAGCTCGTAGGCTCCTTTTGTCAGTACACATTTAACAATGTAAGGATGCATCCATAATGGTTCAAATTTACCTACTCCTAGCTTACCAGAATCTTGATCGTAAAGCAAGACCAGGTTACCTTCTGAGAAGACACGAGGCTTAACATTTTTGTCATATTGTGCCTTGATGCATTTCTTGTGTGCTCCATTAGCCAACACGACATCATGGTGCGTTTCATCCAGATGGATTAATTCCAAGAAACGAACCTCTTCTTCAGAAGTTTCAGGAAGCAGATCGATTGCAAGCTTGAGGGATGAGATTTCACATTGAATTGGTAAGACTTCTTCCAGACCATACACCAATTGAAAAGCCATAAATCCAATCGCATTTCTCATGGAATTTCTATATGCCCACAAAGCTAAGTACAAGATTAAATTCCAATTCCGTTTATGGACTCTAATCATTCTCTGCAGCATGCACTCAAGGACTTTGTTGATTGCCTCAACTTGTCTATTAGCCTGTAGATAATATGGAGTAGAACTATAATGGAACAGTCCTAATTTGGTAGTTAATTCGACCATCATGTGATTGCAAAAATGTGACCCATGATCTGTGACTATAGCCTATGGAACACCGAATCTAGAAATTACATGATTGAAAAAAAAGAGTGCAGCCATTTCGCCGTTTTTTTTCAATGTAGGCATCACCTCGTCCCATTTTGTAAAATAGTCGATAGCAACTATAATATACACATACCTCCCAACTGAGGTGGTGTTACATGTCATGAAATCAATGCCCCATTTAGCGAATGGGCCAACAACAATGACTGGATGCAGTGGTGTAGGTGGTAATCTGGTTTTATGATAAAAAATCTGACAAGCATGCCAACTTATGACTGCAATTATGCAATCTTTTAATATGGTGGGCTAGAAGTAACTAGCTTTCAAGATCTTTTGTGCAGTAGTGTAACCAGATAGATGCCCCCCACAAGCACCTGAATGACAATCATTCAAAACTTTTTCGGCCTCCTCATGCGTGAGGCACCTTCATAAAACTGTATCGACACCACAATGATAAAGTGTATCACCAATGATCAGATAATCTTTGGCCTGGTATCGAGAACATCGCTATTCAGAGCGATAGGTATTAGGCCTAAAAGTTTGGGTCTGGAGATAGATCAGTATATCCCCGTACCACGGATCACTTGACAATATCAAAAACAAAGTCTCATCCACGATTGATGCTTTTGATGTTAAATCATTGGAGGACGAGGGAAAGTCGCAAAGTAACTCTACAAAGACGAGAGACTTCTTTAATTTGGATTTGATGAATTCCAGATTAAACTCCTGCAAAACTATTATTCATTTTGAATATTTTCCACCTAGCAATTGACATACAAAATGTATGTCATATGGTTGCAATCTAACACAATGGTAGTTTTGTGAAGGAGTATATAGTGTCGAAATCTCTATACTGCTTCAATGGTTGCTAAAGCCAAATTTTCAATATAAGAGTACTCACTTTCTGTATCATTAAGATTATGACTTAAATAATATATAGGATGTTCAATTTTGTGATCTTCTTGCCCTAAAACCATAGCGATGGTTGTTTCTGTAGCGGCAAGATACAGGTTGAAGTCTTTTTGATAGTCAGGGGCATATATTAATGATGCTTTTATCAAGGAATCTTTGACAGCATCAAAGGAATCTTGCGCAACATGATCCCAATGGAAGTGTACCCCTTTCTTCAAAAGACATGTATAACCTTTAGTGAGCTCAACATATTTTGGAATGAACCTCCTCAGAAAGTTAGCTTTCCCTTGGAGTCTTTGAATCTTTAGCAAATTTTAAGGTGGAGGCATGTCAAGAATTGCCTAAACCTTAAATGGGTCGAGTCGAATTTCATCCTTAGAAACTACAAAACCAAGAAATCAACCAGAACCAACACAAAACACACATTTGTGCAGATTGAGTCGTATCTTGTAGTGTCGGCAACGTAAAAATATGGCTCTCAAATGTTGCGGATGATCAGTCTGTTTTCGCGAATGAGTAGGCAGATTGTCAAGATATGGTTGAACTATTTTTTTTATGTCATGGAAGGTGTAATTCGTTGCCCTCTAAAATGTTTCCCCTGCATTCTTCAAACCGAAAGGTAATTTACGATATGCAAATGTGCCCCATGGACATATATATCCAGTTTTTTACTGGTCCTGTGGGAGGATATTGATTAGATTATAGCCCGAAAAACCATCGATGAATGAAAAGATTTTGCGTCCAGCACATTCATCAATAATCTGGTCGATAAAGGGTGTAGGATAGTTTTCCTTTGGACATGCTTTTTACATCCCTATAATCAGTGCACACTCTTATCGTTCCTTGTTTTTTCATCATAGGAACAATATTCGATACCTAATCAGTGAGAGGTACAGGGTAAATGAAGCCAGCACGCAAAAGTTTTTTAACCTCTACTTTAATGGTAGCGGCTTTCTTCAAATGAATAGGTTGAAGCCATTGTCATACTAGTTTGACATCTAGATACATGTTGATTTCATGTTCAACAATTATCGAGTCAATGCCTAGCATCTCTTCATATGACCATGCAAAGACATCTCTGGATTCATGAAAAAGAGCACAATAGTTATCTAGTTATGATGGAGAACAAGATTTATCGACGTGAATATTCTCTACAATATTAGGTTTGGTCAAAATATTAATAGTGATAGTTTCTTCAATGTTGGACAAATTTCTCTTGGAATCTACTGTATTTACAGAATTTAATAAGAAATCAACAACTGAAGGGTGTTTGAGGTCATTTGAATAATCTTCATTATCATCTCGAAGGTGGGAATGATGATGATAATCTTCCCACTGTGTCTCTCCTATCATCACTGATTGGATGATTCCTTCGTCTGTAGAATGTAAACAAGATCAAGGATCAGAAGACGTACCATATTATAAAGACCTATCTACCCAAACACTTGTTGAGTGCGGATTCAGGTTTGTTGCACAAGCCCAAAAAATTGACTGCTAAAAAAATTTGATGGAGCTTGGAGGAAACTCTTCGTGATGATCCTCACTATCAAAATAGTCAGAACTCTTCTTAAACTCAGATGATGTAGAAGAGATCATATGACAGGTTTCCACTGTGGCCACTTCCGCGAAACTAGATGGAGACGGGAGGGCCAGAGTACCCATTAAGGAAGGGTATTTTGGGAGACCTACTCCAACATTTTGAAGCGACTGTGAACTTCCATAAATCAATGGAATGCTTCCAGTAGGTTGTGAACTGTTAGCAAAAAATGCTAGTTGGTAAACGGTTGTGATTCCACCTTGGAAGGGAAATGCAATCTTTCTAAAATATGTAGATGCAACGGTAGCCATAGCATAAACCTAGGGCCTTGCTAGTAAAATATTGTAGTCAAGGAGTCCATCAATGACCTTGACTTCAATATCTGTTGTCTTTCCCCTCAATTAAATTTGCAAGCTACTTAAAATACCATATGGAGCGTACGTTCTTCCATCGAACACTTTTAGTGTTGTTGGTGATCGTGACAAGGGTGGTGAACCAAGAGTTTTCTAGCAACACATTGACATAATACAAGTAGATGCCCCCTTGTCAATGATGGTTCAATGAAAATTTTTATTGAGGGGTTTTACCTGTATAAGGAAAGTGAATTGGGGTGGTAACTGTGGTGTGTATCTAGTATGATTAAATACCACCAGATTGGAATCCGTTGCATCGATCCCACCTATTGCTGATAGAAAATCCTGCTTTTGGGAGGAACAATTTTGCAATACCTCAAGTGTTGACATAGCGAATGGAAATTGAGCCAAATCATCCACTATATTATAATTTTGAATAGCTCGAGCATGACGATGAAATGTCAATTTATGTATGACTCCCTTTGGCGACTTAATGGTTAATTCAGGAATAATGGGTGGAACAACTTCTGGTGAAGTCATTGTCGAAGCACTAGGTTGATCAGTAGCCTGGTTGTTCGACGATGATGGATTCCCATAATCTTTTCTCCTTGTCGATACCAAAACATCATTTTGTTTGCTTTTGATGGATAGCATGAGCACTTGGGATGTGGAAGCATTATTGGTAGCAACCATATTAGTTTCTGGGTTTGGAAACAGATCAGTCAACACTACTAAGGTATTCGAAGCCTTCAAAAGTTTTGAAACTTCAGATCAATGTGGACAATCTCTCGTAAAATGATCTTCGTTATATATCAAACATGGATAATGAGGAGGTTTCCTTGCCATAGTAGGGTTCTCTGATGTTTCTTCTTATTATTTTTCCCTTTGTTCTTGCCCCCTAGTTGCTTTGGATTTTTGTCTTTGTCAGATGACAAGTCATTAATCTCCAAGGCAAGAGAATTGTCATTTGCATTTTGACTAGAAAAAACAAGATATTGACCAGATGGACCTCTTACGATTTGTGTGTTTGAGGAACTGATCACACCATCACCTGCATGAGAGTCCCTACTTGATTTAGAAGGAGGTGGAATCGAAAAAGCTGGTCTAGGAGCGTCAAGAATATTTTCATAGAGTGTGCCAGATTGCTCTTCGGTGACAACTCCACCTTTCATCACGTCCTCAGAGATAGATGGCAATAAGGACTAAATAAACCACTCAGCTAAAAGCTGATCAAGAACATACATCTTTACCATTCGACGATGATGCCGCCACTCATGAATCTGATCAGATAAGTGAGTAGACATTGTCTGTTTAAAATTGTTAAGGAGTTTTGTTCCAGTTTTGTACCTGATGGGTAATTGAAAGTGGGTTAGAAAAGTAGTGGCAAGGTTGGTGAAGTTATCAAATGAAGCTCTAGGCAATTCAATATAAAATTTCACTGCTAGACCAGTGAGCATTCTCTGAAAAAGGTGAAGCCTAATTGAAACATCATTCAGAGTGTTAGATGAGCACCACAAATGAAAGGTCATTACATGATTAAATGGATCTTCACCTAGATTTCCATTGGACTTAGGAATACCAGAGCAGAGTTTATGAGGAATCATCAACCACTAAAGGGCTTATGCAATTGGATCATTCGTTAGCCGATTCAAATCTGGTAATTCTAGAGTTGCTACAAAAGGCAACTACTGATTCAGGTTGGGTGGAGCATACTCAGGATAAGATGGAATCGCCTGAGCAGTAGGTCTTTTCATACTAGAATAAGGCATTTGTTGCTGGTAACCTTGATAAGGTTATTAGACATAACCAGTATAGTGTGGTTGTTGATAACCAGTTTGAAAATGCAACTGTCCATAACCTACAAAGCCTTGTTGACTAGGTCCTCGGTAGGCTTGATGTTGACCAAATCTAGTCTGAGCTTGTAAACCAAGTCCAAAATGAGGTTGGATTTGCTGGAATTGTGGTTGTTCGTATTGTGTCAGCCATGCTGATTGGACCATTTTCTATTGCCCAATACCGGAAGATTGACCAAGCTGCGAATTAACAATACCCATTGGTGCCTGAGTCGTTCTAGATAAAGAAGCACTAACCTGAGGTTGCAGTTGAGTCGTAGAGGCAAGTGGTTGTTGTATCACAACCTGAGAGACTTGAGTCTTCTGCCTCGAGACTTGAGGTGGTGTGGAAGACGGAGCAGGTTGAGGTTGAGACACAACAAGCTGTGCTTGTGTTTGCAACAAAGTTGTCATAGCATGTGTAGTGGGAATATTCGACACAGGTCAGATCGGTTGCATTGGATATACAACCCTTGGTTGTTCTAGTAGTATTGGTATCCAACCAGTAGATGTAATTCCAGCTTGACCTGAATATTGTTGGAAACTCTCATATGGTTTTTCCCTAGGGGGAAACAATGAAAATTCATACTGCTCTCCATATGGTGGCAGTCTAATGTTTAAAGGATATATCGGTCTTTGAAAACTGGTTTTCCCAAATTGATACTAAAATGCAGGATCAAATTTTTGGCTTTCAACATAAGAAAGACCATATGGGACTCCAGATGAATAAATAGGAGCAGACCATGGTGCTGAAGCATCCCCTAAGTGGACTCCAGTGAGTGATTGATAACCAACTGGAAGAGATGGTGTATCGTATAAATATGAATCAGGTGTACCAGAAAACATTGTAGGAATAGCAGTAGGAGGTTTCACCGCAGTTGCATCAAATGACACTTTCCTAGATGTTGATGGTTGCTTAGACATGTTTAGTCTATCCAAAATCTTTCCAAGCGATTCAACAGGAACTTGCAATGAAGGAGAATTAAAAGAACCACACTAGGGAGTAGAAGGATACAAATAAATCCCAGTTCCAAAATGAAACAGGGTACTAGATGGGGGATCCTCTACTATTTTCTCTATAGAAATCAGACTAGGTGGAAGAGATAGACCATCAGGTCCGTAAAAGATTTCCGGAGCTAAAGAAGGTATAGCTTCTATAGTGATAGATACTGGAGGGGTGACACCTTCTGAATACTGAAACTCAACATCCAGATGTTTAGGTAAATGAACTTCAGTCTCAAAGGGAGGTTCTTGAACAACTAGTGGTTCAAATGTAGCCTCGGTTTGAACTAAGATGGGTTCTGGATCAACTCTAGATGGAGTTGTTTGAGGTACATAAGTGTCTATCGTTACACTAGGATCAGTTCTAATGTCCTCTTGTAACTGTGGAACTTCTTCTCTGAAGGCAAATGTACCAGAAATAATCAAAGTAACTGGAGTCTCTGACGATGTTGAAACAAAAGTTTCAAATAAACCAGATGAATTGGACTCAGTTAAATGAGACCGCTTTGTCCGGATAGGCTTTGCTTCCGGAAGCAAAGATGGTTGAGTCTCTAGTCTCTGCGAATGACGGGGTTTTGATTGACTTTCTTCCACAATTGCGGATTATTTGATCAACTCAAATTTAAGGGGAAAATGATGTTATTCCAAATTCAATTAATTTTAATGATGCTTGGACACAACTTTTATTTTTTATTTTTTAAGAGTCGAGAAAAATCTAAAGATGACTCTAGTCTCCTTCGATTTTTAATGAGCCTGAAAGGACAAGTAATCAGATGGACCTTTTATTTTAGAGAGTCGAAAATGAACGAAAGTGACTACTCTAAAAAATCTAGACAAAAGGATTACCAAACCAATTGCAAAACTATGATATACACCTTGGTGATAAATTAAAAAGAAATTACCAAGGACGTATGTATGGCAGTCAATCTTCCCGAATGTTGTGTTCAGTGCATTGCAATCAATAAGGCGGAAGACTCAGTTTCCTATGGATAAAAGATTTAAGCCTATTGTGGTCTCCTGATATATACACGATCGTATGGGGAGCACAAGTCCATGCTAGCACTTGTCGTATCAAGGAGGAGGAATCACCCAACCTTAAATGAAAACGATAACCACTAGTTTTATCAACGCCAAAAAACATCACTAGCCTAGACCTCTAGATATGTTGCATTAAGTTCCAAAGTGTTGTTAGGTTCATTGAAATTCATTTTAAAGTTGATCTTGTTTAGAGTTTGCTTTTCAATGGTTCACCGCGTGATGATGATCTGAAATTCTTAAGATGCAATCTACAATGATAAACAATATTTGTTTATTTTAGCAATGAAAATCCTAGCTACTAGGGAAAGAAGATAACAATGCTTTTAAGCAAAGAGCAAAGAGCACACATTAGTGCATTTCCCTAAATCATCTTTCTACACACAAATCAAAAAATGCTAAATGCAAATGCATTTATTTTTTTTCGCTTTCCTTAATGTGAGAAATGCCAAAAGGAAAACTAAATGCAGCAAAGATCTGAAATATTTCACTCAAAATAACATTTTCGACAATTTCTTCTTCAAAAGAGAAAGGAAGACTCAAAAACGACACTTTCAATTTTGATCAAAAATGATTTCGACCCTTTGAATGTAAACAAATCAAATCAAATAAATGAAGAAAATTTTAATCAATTATCAAGGGAAGGAATAATTTATGACACTTCTCTTTTCCACAAAAACAACAATTACGACACTTTTTGTACTAAAGCAATAAATCAACTAAAACAACTTTTCGACAAAGGATTGTAAATGAGGAAAAAATAAACAAAAAAATTCACTAATACTAATGTAATCGAGGCTGATCTAACTGATGCAAGTAAGCTTCAATAAAGAGGCATTGTTCATTTACAACAAAACAACCAAACAAAATTGAAAGTAGGTCAAAAACCCTCAATTTCGAGATGGAAAAAGAGTTCAGTCAATCATCGCACCTAGGCTTCACATAAATTGTGATGCATCACACTTACTGCACTTGGGAGGTGTTATGCATACTGAGTCATAGTGGAAGACAATGCGATGGTCCAAGGAATGCAACTGTAATGGGTTTTGGCTCAAATGTGGAGCTGTTTTCAATGAGTTAAGGTGGGTTTTGATGAAAAATGATGAGAAAATTATGATGGAATGTCTTGAGAGGTTACTGAGATACCAAAAGGGCATCTAGATGTGCTTACAAGTCAAATATTTAATTCATAAACTAAACCATAGATTGACTGAAGCAGCATTCATCTACTATGCAATTGCAGAGCAAGAGCAGTTCGAAGGCTACCTGGCTTACTTCAGACTCTGTCTATAGTTTATCAAATTGAACATAAAACAAACAATAACAACAAAAAAACATCTATTCATTCCCCAGTGGAGTCACCAATTTGCTTCTGGGAAAACTAGTATTCCTAATGAATGCTAGCCCTCTAGGTTTGGCAGCTACCCTAGAAACAACAGTTTAAAGCAGTTGTTACACAAAAATATCATCACCATGACTATTTGCAGTCAGTATGGGTCTATCATCACTTGTATTGTCCTCCTAGGCAAGTCTCAGACCTCATCTCTTCATGTCAAGATTTGCAAATGAGAGAAAGACATTAAAACTCAATAAAGCTTTGGTTCCGCACTTTCTCTCACTTTTGCCTGCGGGCCCACACCCTTTGTTCATGTTACTTGCATATCTGCACACTCTGTCTGTAAAGGGGTGGGTGTGTACCCTTGTAAAATTAAAAAAGGCGCAAGTTTATCCTAAAAAACTCACTTTGGGTTAATTCTAGATGATTCTACAAGGAATTTTGACGTGGATTGTTCGCTCCAAGGTGGTTCATGCATCCCAAAAGAGAAGGAGCTAATCCCTTGATAGGAGGAGCTATCCCTTTGAAGGAGGGCTTTATCCCTTTGCAAGAGGACCTAGTAACTTCCCTCCATTGCACTATAAATTAAGGCATTGGTTTAGTTGCTGGAGAGGTTAGAAGCTGAACATTTTTTAGGGTAAATGCTGATGGAATTGGGACTTCCTAGTTAAACTTGAGCGGAGAGATCACATACCTTTTGGTTTCATTGGGAAGTGAGTGAAACTTGTCAAAGTAGAGGAGACTTCTTGTCGGACCCTGGGAGGATCTTGTACAACATCAAGACACAGGTTGTAAAGTTCTTCTTTGATTTGAATTAATACAATCAGATTCATTTTTCTCAACAAATTGTCTTATGTGGTTTGTTTCATAATCTCCTTGATCATTATGATGAATATTCTTTATGATATCGGCTTTTCAGGTGCTATTTAATTTGTTTGCTTCTTTGTATTTGCAGACTTACTTCAAGGAAGCTCATTTGGAGCAAGGGAGCGAGGCTTCCACAAACTTGCATTGGACCCAAGGTAGGCTTAAAGCACTTGTTTGCCTTTGTTTTTAATTGCATATTTAGAGAAAGATAGCTTTTGATTGGCTTGCTTGTCACTAGATATCTTTAGATACTAGGAAGGTCAATCTTGTCTGCAACCTCGACCCATTCCGTGTGACAAAATGGCGACTCTGCTGGGGACTTGATTGTTTTCCTTGTTTTTACTTTGACCTGAGAAACTTGTGTTTTTGTTTCTGTTTTTGGCTTTTTGTGTGTGGAATTGGGTGTATTAGTAGATCTAAGATTATTTTTGCTTTTCATAACTTTAGGAGAAGCCCGCAACCTGTGCTTGTAACACAGTGCGTACTTATATGCATGTTTACTTTGCACATAGAGCGTGCACACACTTGTGTAAACTCTGAGCCTGCGGACCCTGCTAAAATTTTGAAAAACTTAAATTTTCCTCCTTCAATTAGTTTTATTTTTGTTTAGATGTTGTTATCCCCTGCCCAGACCTGCATGTGACTTGTTAAGAACTTTCCTTGGTTTAATTCCATTGGTGTTAGGTTTTAGGTGAAATTCCTAGAAGTTTTGATTGTCGGTCTTGATTTTCATTTTGGTCGTGTAGTAGCTCAGAGCTTAGAAGCTATAGAAGCCTCAAATCACCTTGGTTTTTACTGGCCTTCTTATGAATCTGACCATTTGTAAAGTCTACCTTTGTTGAGGAATCCATCTTGTGTTTTCTCTTTGCGAAACTTCGAAAGGCTTGTATTAAAAGTTTGGATTTCATGTTTACAAAAGAAAACAAAAAAAATCACTTGTTTTTTGACTAATTTGTGATTCTGGACAAGTTAGTCCTTGGTTTGCTTATCGCCAAGTAAAACATCCTTGAAAAAGACATCTTGTAAGCTTTTACTTCAAATAGGTTTTTATAGTTTGTAGATCTCAAGATTTGCTTTATTCATAGTTTTGAGTTTTTTATAAAAATACAAAAATCTCTTTTGAAAAAAGTTTATTTTTTGTAGCGTTTGAACGTTTGAAAGAAAAGGGAAATTTTTGTGAAAATAACTAGTTGCTCGTTTTGAGTGCATTGGGAAAGACAAAAACTCTTCTTTTAATTTGTTTGTTAAGAAAGATTTGTGTTTACACGCATTTGCATTCTCAAACTCTTTCCTAGCTAGAAGTTCATTGAAGAGAAAGATTGCTTAATCATCTTAAGTGCATTTTTAGTGATTTTGAGTCGAGTCTTCACACCATGAGTTTCATATCCGCACCTCTTGACTTAATCAAAAACCAATAAAAATAACGCTTAAAGTAAAATCAATATAGTGAATCTTTTTATTTCTAGGGCTCTATTACACCAACATAGCTTAGGCTAGTGTCTTGGAGTAGGGAGTAATTAACTCTCCAAGACAGTAAAACAAACAAGTAGCTGTATCTTTCAGTAGGAGAGAAATCCAATTGTTGCATCTATGCTCTGGGAAAGCTCCTCTTAAAGGAGAAGCACGAGATCGTGTCCGACCAGTGTGGGAATCAATCCTTCCCATTGGAACGATGCCAGATATTCACGTATTAAAAATGGTAAACCTCAAATTAACCATTGTCGAGGAGCCTGGGGTCACTTGTTGGTAAACCTTGGTTTATGTCAAGGAGCCTTCAAGGGGATTGAGCTTGTTACTCTGCCCTTGCGTGCGTATCGGATTGTAGAATGCTCCCCCAGGTATATTTGTTTCTATTGGTAACCATAGTGACCATATTCTATAGGATCCTTCCTAAGGTGACGGTGGTGGGAAGATCCCATTGTACCTGGAGCAGACGTCGGCTAGACTCACTTGGATTTTCTGGGGGGATCTCTTCACTCGAGATGGTTTAGTGGAGAAACTTGTGCCAGTCTATTCATTAAGAAGGTTGTCGGGGTAACTATTCCAACTGCTATTTCTGTATTGAACTCTGCGACTTTGGATTTCATCACCAACTAGTGTTTTCAGTACGGAAAGTTACTGTTTATGTGTGGTTTGATCTCCTAGATTCTTTAGGTGTGTGATTCAACTTGTTTGGTTCTTTAGAGGCTTTAGGTGGTTTTCATTGAGATTTTACTTTGTTTTCGTGTGTAGTAGTTAAAATTTTTAACCATGGCTGAATTACTGAGGAAGTCCCATAGACTTCGGGGCCAACCTCCTGAGTTTTCACCGAGCCAGCCTGAAGGGCTACGGGCCCTGGTAACTCCTAGAGACAGCAGATTTGGGTCACCTGAAAGAGGAGAGTCTTCTTTGGTGGCATATCCTGATTTCTTAGCTTTAATAACATATTATAGTATGCAGTCTGTGTCTGTTTCAGAAGTTACTGGTAGTGTTTCATATACTAGTGATATAGGTGAAGAACTTGAAATAACTGAACCCGAATCTGAAATTGCTGCTACTCCAATATCAGGGTTTGCCTCTCCAGCTTCTAGTGGTCCTAGTTCACCTAGGGTATAAAGGATAATTACCCAAAATCTTCCTTCTGGACTAATATCTATTGAAGAACTTGCTATTCCGGAAAAAGAAGAAGGCGTCATTATTCCTGAAGATCGACCTGTTATAGAGCTTAGGGAGTGTGAATCAATCTTTTATAGTCCACCTAGGAGCAGTGCTTGGTATCTTTCATTGACTAATTTTTTGGAAAATCTGAGACTAAGTTTTTCACCACCTCGTATTTCTTATCACCCAACTACTAGAGGTTACTATCCTCCGTTAAATATGTCAATACAGTCGTCCATGTTTTCTCAATCTCTGGAATCCTTTTTGTACGGCGGTCCTTCTGTTCCCGCTGGGTATCAATCAATTTCTGGTAATTTTTCGAGAGCATCTCCTCAACCTATTGAACAAGGGTTATTAACTGGAAATAATGGTACTAAACCGTTGAGTGTAGAAGATACTCTCATGATGTCAGGTACTATTCCCAATCCTCAACCTCAAGGTGGCCAGTCACCGCCTAGGGGACAGCCTCAAAATCCTCAAGTATTGCCTAGGGGGGCAACCTCAAGTTCCCTAGTTTGTGCCTGGGGGGCAACCTCAAGGTACTCAGTTTGCACCTAAGAGGCAACCTCAAGGACAGTACATACCCACGGGACAGTACGTTCCTCAAGGTCAACCCCAGACTCAATATGTACCTCAAGGTCAACCCCAATATCAATATGTGCCTCAAGGTCAACCCCAGTATCAATATGTACCTCAAGGTCAACCCCAATATCAATATGTACCTCAAGGTCAACCCAAGTATCAATACGTGCCTCAGGTTTATCAACCTCAAGGTCAGGACCCAACCCAAGGTTACCAACCACCTTCTGGTCAATCCTATTTTCAAGGATTTGGAAATATACCATTGAATTATCAACCCTACCCTCAACCCGGTTATGGTCCTCAATATTCTCAACCTGTTATGGGTTTGTACCCCGGAATGAATTTAGTGTGGGATCCATCTCAATCCCAACAGGTCTTTCAACCGAATTTGCAGTTGTCATCTCAAACTGGACAACCCTTGGTTTCTGGTTCACCCCAGCAACCTGTCCAGTCTACTGTTCAAACTTCTGTACCTTCTATAGCTTCTCAGTCTGGGCCTAGTACGCCTTGTAATCCACCTCAATCGACTACTGCAACTACTGCATCATCTGTTTCATCTACCCCCCCTTCTTCTGGAGTATCGATAGCTCCGGTTTCTATTGTCCCTGTATCTACTCCTCAGACATCTTTACCTCAGTCTGGACCTATGGTCCACACTTCGGTTCAAATGCCTATAGGACAACTAGGTTTAAGTACGGTTGTCACGTGTCAACCTCAATTTATTCAACAACCATACCAAGGACAGTACCAATTTGGTCCTGCTGTGCAACAACTAGTCTATCAGTATCAACCGTACCCTGGGTATATGTATCAACAACCTCAGCAACCCCAGTACGGTCCAGTTAATCCTGGTTTCCCGAGAGGATATAATATCTCGAATGCAATTCCAATTCCTAGTTATCCTGCATATCCTCCTCCTGGGGCTGGTCTGATGACTCAGAGTTTTAGGGACCCTAATCATCAATTACCATTTATCGCAACTTTGGACTTGCCTGACTTGACGCACCTTACGAATGATCCAATTAACTATCTTCCGTTTTGGCCGCCAATGCCAAATAAGTTGCCTAGTGATATTCCTAAGTTTGAAGGCAAATCAGGAGAGGACCCGTCGAACCATGTGATGACTTATCACCTCTGGTGTGCGTCTAATTCCATTTCAGATGATTCAATCTGTTTACGACTTTTCCAGCGCACTCTAATTGGTCTTGCGGCCAATTCGTACATTGAGATACCGCGAGCCACTTTTTATAATTTTAGTTAGTTAGCTACTTCGTTTTTAACTCATTTTCAGTTGTCAGTCAGATATGACAATGGAACGGAATTATTAACTTCATTAAAGTAGTCAACATCCACTTACATTTCAGATCACATTCATGAATGAAGACGTCGACGGCGTTTAGTGAAGGTTTTTATCCCGGATCAGATCTTAGCTGAATGGTTTGTAAAATCTTTACTGCCCAAGATCACTGAGGATGTAGCTAACGCTGGAGTTGTTACTCAGGAGCAAGTAATTGCTCAAGCATAGTACCTTGACTTAGTTTAGACTCAGTCGGGTACGTTACACGAGAAAATCCCCGATCTACCCAAACAAAATCAAATCGCTGCAGCTCCTTCAGGGTCTCATGCCGCTGATGGTATGATTGGTACAGTTAATACCAAAAGCAAGAAGAAGTCTTCCAAGAATTCTTCTCCTATCATAACCTTTCCAGATTCCCCGATAGGAGATTCTTCTGCAGAACTTTCCGCCGATATTCATGTTGTAGAGTCATCTACAGCTAAATCCAAAACAGGTGGTAAGAAGAAAGGGAAGAAGAAGAATAAAACAGATAAAATTTCGAAAGAGAAACCAGAAAAAGCATAATCAACTGATGAAAAATGCAAGCCTCATTATCCTTGTCTCATTTGTGATGAAGAACATTTTACGAGAGACTGCCCTCATCGTGTAGAGGTTGCGAAAATTGTCAAAGGTTCCCAAACTCCTGTTGTTTTGAAGGATCCTTTTCCAAATCAAGACAGTAATATGATAGGTTCTTCCTCCAATGCCAATGAGGAACCCATATTGATGATGTCCCATGTTAGGATTGCGACTCGATCCCAAGATTATGGAAGTAAAAGTCTTGTTGATGGTAAAGAAGCAGAATCTTCTCATTCTAATCCAGCAACCTCAGCTCCCGGTTCCGATCCACTACAGATCGAGAAACCTAATCCAGACTTAGTAATCAAACCGCCCGCCAAGGGTATACTTCGAAAGTCGGCTTTCAATCCACATGCGAGAGCGGCTCAAAACTATAACATTGTTGAAGATTTAGCCGTTTCACCTTCAACAATGTCAGCTTTGGAAGTGCTGCAATCATGTCCAACACAGCGTAAATTACTTTTGTCAGCTATAGGAGCTGTTGACGTTCAGGACTCGAACCTTATAATCTTCGATCTAGAAAATATTGCACCATGCTTACCTCATCAAATGGTTGTCCAGATTCCAGTGATAGTCAAAAACAGACCTGTCCATAGGACTGTGATTGATGAAGGAGCTTCAACGTGTATTATGTCGATACAGTGTTGGAGATTGCTTGGTTCTCCTTCACTAAATCAATCCCCAATGATTCTAAAGGCCTTTGATGGCCGTGGGTTTCATCCTTTTGGCATTCTACAGGATTTACCTGTAGGGGTTGAAGGTAAAACTGTTAATCTAGATGTGGAGGTGGTTGATGCCCCTCTAGATTACAACCTTCTCTTGGGTCGTAGTTGGTCTTACGTTATGACAGTTGTCATTTCATCGGTCTTTCAGCTTATAAAGTTCCCTCATAATGGAAAGATCGTAACCTTAGACCAGCCGTCTTACTTTTCATCTAACCCAGCCTCTGCTGAAAGCATTCACCATGTTGGTAAAATGACTATCCCATATAAGGATGTTGGAGTAGGACTAGTTAAAGATTCCAGTTTACTAGGAACTTTTCCTTTTCCTCCTATAAACACATCGTCTTCTATTGCAACCATTCATATGATTTCATCAGATACCATTGTTTATGATGATCCTTGGATCATACCTTCTGAATCTGAGATAGACTCATTTGGTGATTTATGCCTTTGAGTTCGTATGAACTTGCGTATCAGGCCGTGCAGTCATTCTCCGACACAACATCAACCCAAATTGACTTAATGAATGTGGTCCATGAGGAATCACTTTCGATATCAAACTCGGATTCAATAATGTTTTTTGAACTTGTTCACACTGATGAGAAAATTCGTGAAATCCTATGCGTCGATGAGTTACCATGGGAAGATCTTCATCACAGATCTTCGTTTTTACCCGAGAGAGATCGTTTTGAAAATGATTTTCCATCAATTTTTACGAATGAATATTTCAACGAAGCTCAAAATCCAATGAAACATCCTGATTCCGAGTTAAACTTGGGAAATATTTCTCGAACTATTCCCCTTGACATTTTGGTTAAGCCTGGAATTGTTGAAAACATTCATATAGGTGCCTCTTGTACAAAATATGAAATTCAAACATATAAGGCCCTATTTCAAGAATTTCGCGACATGTTTGCCTAGTCATATGAGGAAATGCCAGGAATTGACCCTGTAATTGTTATTCATGAAATCAAAACCTGCCAGGATGCTAAACCCGTCCGACAACGTTTGCGTCAGATTCACCCAAGAAAAGTTGCTACAATTAAAGAAGAAGTTGAAAAATTACTCAAAGCAGGTTTCATTTATCCGATCCCGTTAATGGATTGGGAAAATAAGAATATGTATCGATTATAGGGACATTAATCGAGCCTGTCCAAAGGACAATTACCCAACTCCCTATATCGATCAAATAATCGATGATTGTGCTAGCAGTGAAATTTTCTCCTTCATGGATGGTTTTTCCGGATACAATCAAATCAATATTCTACCTGTTGATCAACCAAAAATGGCTTTCATTTGTCCATGGGGGATAATTGCTTATTGCACATTACCTTTTGGGCTCAAGAACGCCGGGGCAACTTTTCAACGGGCCATGTCTTATGCTTTTCATGATATCAAGCACATTGTGCAACCCTATCTCGATGACTTGCCTGCTCATTCATTACATTGAGCTGATCATCTTGTCCATTTAATAGCAATCTTTATGAGGTGTAGGCATTATCAGATTAGGTTGAATCCGCACAAGTGTGTTTTTTGTATTGAAACCAATCGGTTACTGGGGTTTGTTGTTTCGAAAGCCGACATTCACGTTGATCCCTCGAAGGTTGAAGCCATTATCAAATTGCCTCCTCCTTCGAGTCTTCGCCAACTCCAAATTTTGCAACGGAAAGCAAACTTTTTACGACGATTCATCCCTAACTACGCCGAGATCACAAAGGGTTTTACCCGGTTGTTGAAACAGAATACTCCATTCTTTTGGGACAAGATAGCTGAGAAATCTTTTGATGCACTAAAACACGCGTTGACCCATGCATCGTTGTTGCATCCTCCCAACTACAACCAGGACTACTTCTTGTATCTCACTGCCTCCCATTCCACCATCGGAATGGTGTTAGTTCAGGAAAATGAATTCAGTACTGAACATGTGATATATTACCTTAGTGGAACTTTAAATCCAACTGAGCTAAAATACTCACATGTGGAGAAATTGGCATTGGCAACCGTTCAAGCTATCCAACGTTTTCGTCATTACATTTTACTACTTAAGACTACAGTCATTTCTGATTGCAACCCTATGATCTATATTTTGACCAAGAAATTGCTGGGGGGAAAGTACTCCAAATGGATTGTGATCCTGCAAGAGTTCGACTTGGAATTTGAAAAGTTTAAGTCAAAGAAATCTTTAGTTTTTGCGGAGTTAATGTGTGACTTCCCACATGTTGACACGGAAACTGTGGCGGAGGAGCCCATTGCGGATGAATCCTTGTTTCTCATCAGCACTTTAGATCCGTGGTATGGGGATATCATCATTTATCTCCAGACCCAATCCTTTCAGCCAGATATTTCACGGCCGGACCGTCGGAAAATACAATTCCAGTCCCAACAATTCAAAATTATTGGAGATACTCTTTATCGTCGTGGGGCGGACTCTGTTTTTCAACATTGTTTGACTCATGAGGAAGCTGAAAGGGTCCTAAATGACTGCCACTGTGGAGCGTGTGGCGGTCATATGTCTGGGTATGCCATAGCCCAAAATATATTGTGCGCTGACTACTTCTAGCCATCTATGTTTAAAGATTGTATTATCACGGCCCGGAAATGCCACAACTGCCAAATTTTTCATCGAAAGATGCATGCTCCACCTACTCCTCTTCACCCTATAATTTATGTTGGTCCTTTTGCCAAATGGGGTATCAATTTTATTACATGTAACCCTCACTCCGCCGGGGGGCATGCGTATATCATCCTTGCGATAAATTATTTTACCAAGTGGGCCGAGGCGATGCCTACATTTGAGGCATACGGCAAAACAGCTGTGATTTTCGTGTTCAATCATATCATTGTTAGGTTTGGTGTTCCACAAATGATTATCACTGATCATGGGCATTATTTTCAAAACGTTATGATGACTGAGCTTACAGGCCAGCTTGGCTTGCGTCACGATAGTTCAACTCCTTATTATCCACAAGCTAATGGTCTAGTTGGAGCCATGAACAAAGTTCTAGTCATCATGATCCAACGGATCATTGGGATTCATCGGTCGAATTGGCGTAACATGCTATTTTCAGAGCTTTGGGCATATCGAACCTCAGTAAAAGTTTCAACAAGGTTCACTCCTTTCCAACTAGTTTATGGTTTGGAAGTTGTGTTACCCATTGAGTGCGAAATCCCGTCATTGTGAATGGCCATCGAATTACTTCCAGCCACTTCCGAAGAGGAAAGACATTTTTTATACTTGGCTGAGCTAGATGAGAATGGATGCGATGTTGCATTAGCGATCGAATCTCATGCAAAACGTATTAAAGCTCAGTATGATCGAAATGTGACCCCTCGAAATTTTTCAGAAGGAGATCTAGTCTTATTGTATGATCAGGCAAATGATAAATTAGGCGCTGGAAAATTCGTGCCTATGTGGCATGGTCCCTATGTTGTCAAGCGAAAGCTAGCAAAAGGGGCCTATGAATTGGTAGACTTTGACGGGGTCTCTTTAGGTAAACCCAGAAATGGTCTTTACCTGAAGAGGTATTATGCTTAAAGATGGGTGTGGAGATTCTTAGTTAGGTTAGTTTTCTTTCTAGCTGGTGTGTTTTAGATTAAAAAGTGTGCTTAGCTTAGAAAGTATTTTTCGTCATTATTCCTGCTTATCTTGGTTTTACTCTTGATATCGCAGATGTCGACGCCTCTTCAAACATACATTGGTTTTTCTGATGGTGCTTGTCGTAGTACACGGAATATTTCTTCCGCAGCTTGGGTTATTTATTCTCCCTCTGACGAGTTGGTATCTTTACATGGGGTAAGCCTCGGTCAAACAACAAAAAACATTGCAGAGTATAGTGCAGTGATTGAGTTATTGTCTAAATCTATTTCATTTGGGATTCGGAGTTTGATAGTGAGGTTAGATTCTGAACTCGTTGTATTACAACTTAATAGAGTATACGCCATTAGAAATCCAGTATTATTGAGATTATTTTTGAGAGTGTGTCTCTTGG